>JAVTVJ010000268.1:0-85791 GCA_034509425.1 Eopsaltria australis | reverse complement strand
AGATCTTCTGCCCCTGACATAAGGCAACACATTTCCACCATCCTGTCATGGATACACTGAGTTAGGGTTGCTAAAGGGCTGTCTTTCTGCACGTGAGATGAATTAAAAGAAGATGTAACAGGGTCATAGGGGTCTATCCCTGCTTAAGAGACAAAAATGTGCAGGCTCTGTGTACAGATAAGCATCATATTCTGGCTTCACCTGAGCACAGGATATTTTGCCACCTGCTCTACAAAATTAGTTCCAGCACACATACAAGTGAGGACAGTTGCAAATTGTACAAAACATGCAGCAGTTTCCTAGAGATCAGCCCAAAGCTGATTGTCATGACAGCACGTGCTCTTCAGCTAAACTTCTCTTTCCTGAATTGAATTTCTCCTCACTCAACACCTGGTATTTGTTTCCAAAGGTTATTCACCCTACCTAATTATTTCCATCTTCTTATTCTTCACAGCTCTTAGTTCATCTTTAATAAGGATTTTTAATCAAACTTGAAAGCTTATTCCTCCATGCTGTACAGTTCCCCCATTCCCAATAACGTTATTGCGGCAGTGCTGCTTTGATCTTTTAACAGCCATTTTGCATACTGAGTATCAGCTTTGCCCTAATGGCACAGACATCTCTTAAAGCTCCAGGAGAATTCAGCAGGGAATCCTTACATTGATAAACCCAGCTTAGTATTCACATTAGTGCTGAGGCAGCCGCAAGAAAAGGAGGAAGAGAAAAAATCTTACATTTTCATCCTTTCTGCTCCCACTACACCTTTCACTAATAAATTTGTGCATGGACTTAATGCTCATGAAATTGGCAGACTAATGTTACCAATTAGAGTCAAACAGGGACTACCAACGTAACCTGAGGCACACAGCTCTGCAAACAAATTTTAGCCTGCCTTGCAGGAGGCTGGCTTAGACCAGTCCCATGATTTTTGCAGGATATTTACTTGTCATGAATGATGACTTAGTGCTAAGCAGAAATGTCCTGCTGGAGCTGGAATGACACTGCCATCTGCTTTAGGTATAGTCAACCCTGCCTTAAAGGTGGACCAGACTAAAATGTCTTGGCCTGGGTACCAGGGATGGTTGATGGCCCACAGAGCACAAAAGGAGTGTCAGGGGATTAATATATCGAGAAATCTGCCACTCAGCAAAACATCCATGTATACGTGCCCATTAACAACCAAAAAATTTGAAAGGAAGAAGGAACATAAAGGATGACTTCATTAGCAATGCAAAGGGTGTTCTGTGGATTTGTCTTTGGTAGGTGTATTTTCCTTCAGTTACAAGGGCCTGAGAGAAACGAGTCTAAGTTCCTTTCTATGAACCTACCACCACATCTGCAACACTAGTTCCTAGAAACTTTGCTTGTCACAACCTCCCTGCAGGGATCTGCTCGTATTTCCAGCACTGCCTGACCTCTGGCTGCAGAAATTTGTGCCTACAGTTTGGGTGATTTTGGTGTCAATCAACAATTAATATGTTGACAGGCATTGCATTGATATTCTTTTACTCCCCCCCTCTCCCCCCCCCCCCCCCCTTCCTCCCAGAAAAAAAAGTCTTGGGCTTTTGACTGCAGGGAATTTTAAATGCTGCAGGGGGAAAAAATTACATCCAAAATTAAGAACTTTCAGCACTCTGTGGGCAACCCCAGCCAGCTCTAAATGTATGACCTGGCAACTTGCAAGGCCATCAGCACAGAGGAAAATCCAGTGGGAAGCATTCACCACCAGCACTGCCCATGCAGAAGGGGAGAAGGGTTCTGAAAAACATCTAAAAAGCAGGCAAAGAAATGAGACATAAGAAGGATATGGGCCTGATGAAGCAAGTCCAAAGGAGGGCCATGAAGATGATCAGAGGAATGAAGCACCTCTGCTATGAGGAAAGGTTGAGAAAATTTGGGCTGTTCAACCTGGAGGAAGAAAGACTCCAGGGACACCTTACCACAGCCTTCTAGTACCTAAAGAGGCCTACAAGAAAGCCAGAGAGGGACTTTTTACAAGGGCATATAGTGACAGGACAAAGGGGAAATAGCTTTAAACTGAAAGAGGGTAGGTTTAGGTTGAATATTAGGAATAAATTCTTTACTGTGACAGTGCTGAGGCACTGGCACAGGGTGCCACAGAGAAGTTGTGGACGCCCCGTTCTTGGCAGTGTTCAAGGCCAGGTTGGATAGAACTTTGAGCAAACTGCTCTAATGGAAGGTGTCCCTGCCCATGGCAGAGGAGTTGGAATGAAATGATCTTTAAGGTCCCTTCCAAGCCAAACTGTTCTATGATTCTCTTAGATGCAGGAAATCATAATCCAGAAAGAGAACAAGACTTGCTGAAAACACTGGCAGCAGCAGACTGATCCTGCACAATGGCTGTGGCAGAGCTCCCTGCATGTCTGAGCTTCAGGATCAGAAATCAGTGACTGAGAGCTGGGAGTCTTCCCTCAGCTGTCCATGACTGCTTTATAGACAGATGCCCACCTCAGGAGGGCTGAATTGCTCTCTGAATGGGCATTGCCCTCCACTGCTCATAGAAGATCTCTTGGAGGGTCCCATTTCCAGTGCAGGAATTCTAATAGTCCTTAGGGTTCTGTGACTTCTTGAGACTGAAGTCAGTCATGCCAGCTAGATGAAAGATCTACCTTCTTTTATTCTGATTAAAGGCAGGATGTAAGGAAAGACCTGCCCTGAGTGCAGATGTCAGAGAAGAGCAGTTGCTCACCCTCTCCCTGCAGGCTCTTGGCTGGCCCTGCCTGGCTGAGGGGCTATACCTGAAATGGGTTTGGTGACAGCAGACAGATCCTCTCATCAAGTCTGATTTACACTGCAACGAAGCTCATCGGTCATCAGCATTATGAAAGAGTAACAAAATATTCAACCTGAATTATCTTTTCAAGATGTTTAACAGGATGGAAACAAGTCAGGTTGTATGAGGCTTTAATTTCTCTCCTGGGCTCTGTCTCTGATTACACAGATATTGCTCAAAGGCCTTGGGAAAGAGTTGAATAAACTACAGCATCATCTTTTTATGAAGAAATGCAGGAAGGCTTGAGAGCAAGTTGAGGATTATCATGTTCCCAGTCCTCAAGTTAGGGCCCTTGATTCTCAGGGGAAGAGTGCTTAGTATTTTTTAAACAACAATCCCCTTTTCGACGTCCCAAGTTAACAACCTAGCAACTGAAGCTCTCAAGAGCTGTATGTCACTTTGGAAAATATAGGATGTTGAGTTCCAAGTGCCAAGGTGATGGATGTCTTTCATGACTAGGAGCAGCAGAGCTGAGGAGTGGAAGGGAGGTTGGTTGCAGAGCTGACAGCTGGAGATCTGATCTCTAGCTCCAAATTCAGCCAGCCTGGGCTGCAAGTAACCACCTCTATGGGAGTCATTGTGGCTTGCCCACAGGCCTGCCTTACCCATCACAAATTTTCTTGAGTTTTTGTTTAAGCTGCTCTCCTTGATAGAAGATAATGAACACATTTTTCTTCACCTCTTCTCTCTGCAACACACAATTCAAGCAGAATTTAACACACCCAGAGTCCAGCGTAGAAAAGTTGGTATATTTTTTTGGCAGCCACTCCACTGGGTTGTTTTTATCCCCCAGCCCCAGTTTCCCATCAGCGGTGTTTTCCCCAGATGCTCCTTCAGGAAACAGGCATGGGCAGCAGCTCTGGGTCATGGGAGAAGGAGCAATGTGGAGCAGAGGGGACAGAGTTCCACTGGGGCACAGGCCTCACCCCAGAGACACCAAGGGGAATTGACCCGCCATGGTTAAATCCAAGTGGGGACAGCCACAGTCCACTTCCATGGTGAGGCCTCACATGCATCTTGACAGGCAGGAAAAAGAAACCACCTCAAAAGTGGCAAAAGGGAAAGCAGTGTCAAAGAACTTCTCCCATCCTCAAACTTTCCCACCTTTCCTCTACAGGCTGCCCTTAAACACTGAGCTCTGGAGAGGCAGCCAGTGCTGCAGCATGGCCAGGGTACCAGCTTTGTGTCTGCAGGTCACAAGCATCCACACAGGCCAGAGGAAAGCAAAAGCAGGTTGGTACCTACTGTCACAGGGTTCTCCATGGGGGTGTCCATTTCCGTGTACCTCAGGTAAATGTTTCCCCTGCAGGCTCACCACAGTAAACGCTCAAAGGAGATCATCCTTTCCCTCTTTATTACCCCTGCTGGGAATCTGAGCAGAGTTACAAGATAAATAAATTAAAAGCCCATTATAAGCCTTTTAGGACGTGTAGCACACATGATTTCACAAGCCTTTGTTTTCTAGTCTGTGCTAGCCAGGGTTCTGCTACCCTGCTGTAGGCACTTGTAGGAAAACCTTCCCTGCTCAAGCCTGGCTTTTATCTCAACCTATTGACTTTATCTTATTGTTCTTTCTTAAAAAAAAAAAAAAAAAAACAAAAAACAAAACTTTCCTAGATTAACAGGTGGAGGAAAAAAGACAATTCTGGCTAGAAATGGAGGAATGGAGAGATGCTTAAAGTCACACAAACAGAATGTCTGAATGCAATACCATGGCTTTTTCTGTGGTTAGACATCCATCCATGAGGACCAGGCAGGTAGCCAGATGCCTGAGTCCAGAAGTCATGGGTGAGATGCCTTTAGATAGCAATTTTCAGTCAATACCTACTAAGAGCACTGGAATTGGTGGCCTGGAAGTAAAGTCCATTTGTCCCACTGTCGTGCTGTGAGCTTTACTCCAGTCAGACCCAATATGCCCACTGACCATAGTTTTGATGATAACTTTTGAGGACAGTCACTCTCTTATCTTCATGAAACAGCTGTGCAGAGGAGGGTGGTGAGCACCCTCTGCTAAGAAGCTGAAGGAAGCTGTGCCAGTGTCACAGCAATGCAGCACAGGTGGGAAGTCTGGTCAAGCTGGAGGCCATCAGCAATACACACCCCAGCTTGGCAGCTGCAGCAGCAGGAGTGCTTCTCAGCTCCAGTAGTCCAGATGTGTCTTCACTGAAGAAATCATCTGGCAGATTGGTTTCTGCCTGGAAAACATCAGTTAAAAAAAACACTCTTCAGCATTGCCAGTTTGAAAACTATTTTCACATTTTTCTCCTAACATTTTTTCCACAAAGGTAGTTTTCCATGGAGATTTAGACCAAAGGAAAAACAATAAAAGTAAGCTATATCTTAGCAATGGAAAAGCATAAATGCTATTTTCAAAGAGATCTCAGAGCTAAGTTTTTGAGCCCCACTGACTCATTGAGCAATGCAGGCTCCAAAGTGACTGAGGTATTTTTGCTAACCTCATAATGACTTATGGTAAAGCCCTCTAAAAGCAACATAAACTAAATGAAAGTGCAAGTATTTTTAAGAACCTTCCACATTTCTGTGAGAAGAGCAAAGAGGCCTCTCACCTCAAAGAAGTCCTGGATTTTCTTCAGCAGATGTTTGAGCTCTGTCAGCTCAAGGAAGTTCTGCTTCAGTGTTTGCTGGTTCTGGTTGGCTTCCAGCAGCTCGGCTTCAAGTTTCTCCAGCACTGTCTGTTTAGGGTCAAAGCACATCCAGAAAAACTCTGAAGCAGATCATTGGCTCTTTCCCAAGCTGATACCAAATCTCAAACAACAGTTTTGGGGTTCTTTTACAAGGGAGAATACAGAAATATTCAACAAACACTTCAATAAACACTTTTTGTAGGAAGATATTCATCAATGCCAACGCATAATTTTTCCACTGCAAACATTCCCTGATGGGTGTGTTCTCCTCTTCTGGTATTGGAGTTCTGATGCCCCTGACCCAAGCACAGGCAGGTAGGTGGGTGTGTGGTGTAGGTGCCTCAGCCTGTCTGGGTATCTCTGTGGTTCCTTGCAGACATCTCACATCCCAGGCTGACTGGCTGTCAGTTTACTGACTACAAAAGCAACCTACATTAGTTTAGGTTCATTAGCTATAGGCCAAAAATTAGGTGATGACATGGGGCCAAGAAGACACCAGAAAACCAACTTGCTTGTGGAGCTGAAGCCCTTGGAAAGCTTGATTTTCCTTTCTAGTCACCTACGTATGCAGCATTTTAAAATTACCCTGTCAGTAAACTTCATTTCCAGCTGGGCTAGAATAAAGCATCCCTTGCACATCCAAGAGCGAGGCCCAAGTATTTGTATCAGGCCCCAGTGTCACAACCATACTCCCAGAAGGACAGACAGTCCTGGTTTTTTAGGCAGTGAAGTGGGTTCTAACATCAGCTCTCCTGGTAAAACACCAAACCCCTTCTAATTCTCTCCTCTAGGATGCTGGGGGGTATTCTGTGAGAGTGATACCTTTCCATTAATATGTGGGCCCAGAGGGATGTTTCACAGGGGATGGTAAAAAGACTGGGCTCCTTTAGGAACATGCAGCAGGACCAGCCTCAACCTAAGTGCTGAGGCAGCAGCTCGGGGAGCACCTCCTCGGGCAGGGAGAGCTATGCCAGCCACAGGCACCACATCCTTCCTTGCAGGGAGGGCTCTATTGAGCACATTACACAGTCCTTCTCTCTCCTGGGTCCACTCCAAATTCTGTACCTCCATATCAGTCATTTCCTGAGGCAGGGGGGTCTCTGGGTACTTTTCTCCTTTGACTATCTCAACATTATCTTCCATCTCATTTTCCAGAAAACCTGCAAGGAAAGGGCACAGAAGTCTCAATACAGAATCACCTCTGGTGCATCATCCTGGTCACCAGCTTGTTGCTCAGCCAGGAGGGAGGCATCCCCTGAGGTGTGACAAGATTAAGTTATATAGGAGGGCCATCATCCCAGTGCATGTACACAGCCACCAAGGAATGAACAGCCCCAGCCTCCTTGCTCAGTGGAGATGCTGTTTCTTCTGAAGCCATGGTACCCACTCCCACATGGGCAGCCCTCAGCCCTGGCACAAGTGGCCACCATGGCCCCCTTTATTTGGGGCACTAAGGCACGCAGAAATCTCAGGTTCCACTGTTTGTCCAACAATACCAAGTGCTGCCACCATGGCTACAGTGGGCACCAGCATTGTGGTGGGGAGAGTGCAGAGCTCCCAGGACACACATCCACAGGACAGTGGGAATCACAAGCTCTGCTGCTTGGGTTTTAAGGACTTATCCCAAAGGCTGAAGCCCTTGGCCACAAAAAGTGTGTGCCAACAGCTGGTGCCCTGGTGTAAGAGTCATGTTATCTGGATTAGCCTCCTGCCCAGCCCCAGATTTATCTTGTGATTTTATAAAAGCTAATTAGCCTCCTTTCAGTTCAGTTAACCATTTTCAAAACAGGGGCAACAATTTATTGCCCATATGGGGTGAAGTAGTAATTAGCTGATGCCCGGAAAACATTTCCAGGGGCTCAGATGAAAACATCACCGTTTTGCCACTAATTCTGCTCCCCAGTGTGAGAGCACTTAAAGAAATAAATCCCACACCACCAGTTGGCAGGAAGCCGATTGCATTTGACAAGTATTTACTTACGCAGGAGCCTCTCCAAGGATTCGCACCTTCTCACTTCATTCACAAACTATCTCTGGAAGCTGTTGACATTCACATTCAGCAAAAAATAGGAGGGAAAACAAGCCTGGGGCTGAAGGCTGCCCAGTGCTGTGCTCATTTTTAATAACATCAGCTGAGAACAGGTGCCTTTGGTGCAGATGGCAAACACCGCTGTGTCTAAGAGGGTCCTACTGGCAGGGCAATACCGTGGGCTTCCTCATGGCCTAGGACACGGTGGCCTTCCACAGAACATTGCTGTGACGGCAGGAGTCACAGAGGGACCCTCATGGAGATACCCCCTGTGTCCTGGTGGTGCAAGGGATTGTTCTAAGGTCGTGCACAGGGCACGCAGAGCACTGGATGGGGACTCAGGGATGGGTGGGGTCTCAGCATGATCTTTGGGTTTCAGATCAGCCTTGGGGAAATTCTGCTCTCATCATGGATTTTATGGCCTCTCTACAGGTGCATCTTTCCCAAGTGCTTTGAGGGCAGGACAAACACACCATGGGGCACATCTTCAACAGCTCAGCATGCCAGCCAGGCACTACTCACATCTCTGAACTGGACCAGCCCCAGCTCCCCGAGCTCAGTCACGCAGCAGTAGGCAGCCTCCACCTGCAGGAAGAGCTGCCTCAGGCTCATCTCCTCACTCCGGAAGATGGAGGCCATCTCACTGGTTCTCCTCTGACCTGGACGGCCCTGGGAGTCTCTGTGGTAGCAGCACGGTCTTCCTTGCCCAGACAGGTGCAAGAAGGTACCAAGCTATGCAGGAACATTGGGGTCACTGAGTCAAAGTGCTGGAAGATAACCCAGTGCTGCCCATCGCGTCCTCCAAAAGGGTTTCTTCACCTTCTAAGAGCCTCCTTTAACCCACGTGAGGCTTCATCCCACCAGAGCAGTGATAGATGCTAAGGTATGTGGGTGCCACAGGGAAAGGGGGGAGCCACCAGTCTCCTGTTACAAATGATGAGCAAATACCCTGCCCTGTCCTCTGTTGGACATAAATGCTTCAGACCACTGCACTCAGGCTCTTTATTTGGGTTTTGGATGCTGTGATTGGAAAGGACTTAATTTCTCTTTGCCTTAAACACACAGACAAAAAAACCCCAAACAAACAGTAATTTCATCTTGCAATTAGACGAATGAAAGAGGTCTGACTGGTTTTTATCACTTTCATTGGTAGTGTGAACATTGCAAACCCATCTGGAGCATGTTATATGGGCGTGGGGAGAAGAGCAGACTATTTTCTTTAAATTAAAACAACCTTTAAGATTTTAAAAGAATTTTCTCCCCATAAAGGACTCTTTTAAAAATGAGATACATGAAATAATATGCATTGGACAAAATTTCCTCTTGTCTCTATGCTTCTTATTATTTACTTTGAATAACCTGAACATAGAAGTTGTCTTTAGTTGTTCTCACACAAAATTAACTGATCAACATGCACAAACACAGTAATTATCTCTTCCAAGAGAAAAACATGCAAGTAGATACACTTCTTGCATGCATTTAATTCTGTAGCATGCCTATGTTTTATAAATAGCAAAACAAAATCCCTTTATAACCTCACTTCTACTTGTTGACAAGGGTAGCAAGTCAATTGTCTTTAACCCCTTCTGTCTCTATGAACCTTGTCTTTCAGCATTTTTTATAAATTGTGGATTCTATGAATTCTTTTCATAACATATAAAAAGATTTGTCTTAAGTATAAGAGAAGCATTTCTCAGGATATTAAAGGCTTGTTTAAGAGGAGCATGATAGTCACAGGTCTATATTTGCTCAAATGTCCTGAGATTTTTCCTTCTCCTATTCTCTGTACCCATTCACTTGAAAATTTAAGATGCTGAGAATACAATATATGATAACTAATAGCTTGTTAAAAGAAAACACCATGTGCCAGCTTAAATGTATTAAGTGTATATATATTTTAAATTTGGTTGAACATTTTTCAGCAAACTGTATTTTTCACAGGAAAAAGAGACAAAAGCTGCAAGAGACTCATGCAAAGTAAATCTGTTTTTCAAAAAGTTTAAAAGATCATCAAAATGTCCAATCTTAATTTCTTTAGACTGAAAAGTGTGAAGAAACTAAAATTTAAATCAGTATGTATTTCTAAACCTGCAGTTAGCTTCCACTTAAAAAGTGCTAAATCCTTAGAAGTAATAGAACAAAACTCAAATAAGATATTTAGAAATATCTTAATTAAGTTGCTTCAAACCATACAAAGCCAGGATTCTAAGGTTCTTGCAATTTTCGTTGGTAATCAGTCAGTGAAAACCTCAAAACTCATTTTCATCTTGATTTGGAATGAGAGAAATACCTACTCCAAGGAAGGCAGAGCTTTCACCCCTCAACCATTCCTACAGATGCAGGAGCCTTGCTCAAAAGCACCTGCTGGCCAGCAATGCCTCTGTCAAAATCACCTCCCCCCTCCCCTACTCTCCCTCGCCCCCAGTTTTTGCTTTGGCAGAAAAACAGTTAATTTAAAGATCCCTCACACTTCCCCCCGCCGCTATTTCCATTAAAATGCATTAAAACGCACCGGGTTTGGGCAGGGCAGATCTCAGTGCCGTGAGTTGCTGGGCAGAAGGTGCAGAAGGTGTCACTGGGGTTTACCTGGCAGCCACCACACTCCTTTCCGTCAGCCCCTCTCCCCAGGGCAGGGGCGAGCTGTCCCCTGGGTCGCCCGGTGTCCGTCCGCAGGTGACAATGACAGCAGGGCTCTGCGGTGGCGCCGGGAGGGGAGGGCAGCCCTGGCCAGATGTCCCGTCCCACACAGGGCACGGCAAACCTTTGCTTTTAAGGTCAGAACTGGTCTGGACTAGAGAAGGGAAACCCTTTCTGTCCCAAAACAGCCCCCAGGTGGACGGGACCGAATGCTTTCTGGCTCGGTCACTGCCTCTATGCCCGGGCTGTGCCAGGTGCCAGGCGTGTTGTGGCAGCACGCGGCTTGTTGGGACTGACCACGGATGGGACAGCCTGGCTGTCACCGCCCTGCGAGAGCCTTTGGAACCTGCTGTGTGCGGAGCGCTATAAACCCCTGACACCTCATTTGGGAGCTCTGGATGGAGGATCAGCCTTCAGGGAGTTGGAAAAAACTTCTGCGCTGTTTCTTGCTGGATTTTCCTCGCTGAAGGCAATCTGGGAAAGGACAGGGAAACAATGGGAGATTAATGATTTCCCTGGCACAGGGGGACGGGCAGAGCGATAGAGCAGGGAGAGGGCTGGGAGAGCAGGGGCTCTATTAACCAGGGGCAGTGCTGACAGGGAATGCGATTCCCACCCCTTGGCATAAAAATGCTGGGGGAAAAAGGGACTTTATAGACTTTATGACACTTCAGCCGCTAAAGCAAGGGCTCCAGAGAGAAATTTGGCCCCTCACAAAACCAATGGCTTATCTCCCACTGAGGTTGATGAGGCAGAGTTTCATCCTGACGAAAAAGGCTGGCTGGGGCACTAATAAATCTAGCACCCAGAAGAAAAAATTCCTCTCAAAAGAGGAACTAATGAAAATGCATGGCTATATACAAATCATAAAGTACCCTTAAAGAAATGCTTTCTCAGACCTGTTCTTTTGGAGGTACCCAGTAACCCTGGCCCAACAAGCCAAAGTGTGTAGTTAGTCCGTGGGAACACTGCCAAAAAACGAGCAACAGAAGAGGGTTTCCCAGCAGAGGGCTTTCTTATTCAAAAGCAACAGAGTTACCCCACTTCACAAGGTCAGCTTGGTGAGAGGGGTCCTGCCGCTTGTTCAAGTCCAGCTGTCTCGAGCTATGTGACCCAAAAAGGAGATATTAAAAATTACAAGGTGATTTTGACAGGTGGGCCTAAAACTTGCATTTTGCTCAGCAAACCACCCAGATGAACTGGCTGTGGGGCTCCCTGGGCTCCCACATGCTTTGGCTGCACTGTGCTTCTCCTGGACCAGCCACTGCCCATGGTCAGCTCTGCTTTCTCTATCAGTGCTACCAAAGCAAAGGAGTAAAGGCTGAAAAGGTGCTGTGTTTTAGTTTAGGGCAAATGTTAGGAAGAAACTTCTGAGGGGGTCTCCTCTAGACAAGCCAATTTCAGTTACTTTTCTCCCAAACCGGTTCGGGAAAAGATTTTCTTAGAGAAAAAGTGGAAAAAACTATTTATTTAATAAGCAGAATATTCACAAGTTTGGAAACAAAAATTGAATGATATAAAACAATGAAACTTCTCCTTTCTCCAAAGAGATGGTGGATCTAGAGAGTCCTTCTGTGGGTGTGGCTGTGTCAGCCTCAGTCCCTCCAGAGGCTGGGGCCGATGGCCAGGCCCAGCTGTAGAGTCAGGGGGCCCCCGGGGGATTGTCCTGATGTTTTGGATTACAGAGATGCTGACTAGTCTCAGAAGAAAGAAACTAGTAAAAGAAATAAAGTCTCTCTTTCTTTGCAAAAGCTGAGAGATTTCTGAGAGCACTCCGCTGCGAACTCTGAGAGCAGAGAGCTTATCTCTATTTTTCTGTTTCTGCTTCAAGCGCAGTTTCTGAAGGAATTTTTGGGGGAGTAAGGTGTAACTCTTGTAGACAAACTGTGTGCGTTTTTTCTTTCCCCTTCACTCTCTTCACTCTCTCTGTCTCTCTCTGGGCCTAACTTAAAGCTACAGAACTTAATACTCAGCATAAGCAGGACAGACGATTGGGGATACAAGCATCATACAGTTAACTTAGGACATTTCACCTCTTATCTCCATATCGTCAGCTCGCTACTAAAACTAATATATTCTGATTCTAAACGCACATACATTATACACACATATATGTATACATATATACGGTATATAGCTATATATAGAAAATGGCAATAAAATTTAGCAAATAGTGATATGTAAACATGGTTCTCACCTAATAATCAGATCTTCCTGGGGTACACATCATGTTGTTTTATTTTTCTGCATTATTTGCCATGTGTAACTTGGTTTCTGAGCAAAGACAACCCTACGGATGGGTTTGTCTGTATTGGAGGTAGAATTGACTTAAACAGTCTTCCCTAACAGACTTCTAGCATGAACTACTGGGACTTTGTCTCTATTTACTGTGTGCAGGGATTTGGATTGGGCAGGCTCTGCTCGGTTGGTAGAACTTCGAGTGTTAACTAACTAGGTGGTTTTTGCTAAATGCTGTTCTTAATTTTTGAAAGATCCCCCACCCAATGTTTTTAAGGTGTTTTTTAACAGTCTATTGTACTTCTCTACTTTGCCTGAAGCTGGTGCGTGGTAGGGGATATGGTACACTCATTTAATACTATGTTCCCTAGCCCAGGTGTTTATAAGGCTGTTCTTGAAATGAGTTTCATTGTCTGACTTAATTTTCTCAGGGGTACTATGCCTCCAAAGGACTTGCTTTTCAAGGCCCAGGATGGTGTTCTGGGCAGTGGTATGAGGCACAGGGTAGGTTTCTAACTATCCTGTGGTGGCTTCTACCATTGTGAGTATATAGCGTTTACTTTGGCAGGTCTGGGGCAGTATGATGTAATTAATTTGCTAAGTTTTTCTATACTTATATTTGGATCACCGTCTACTATACTGTAGGGGTCTTACTCGTTTTGCTTGCTTAATTGTAGCACACATCTCACAATTATGGATCACCTGGGAGATGCTGTTTATGGTTAGATTTACTCTTCGGTCTTGTGCCTATTTATAGGTGGTATCTCTACTCTGATGACTTGAGGCATTATGGGCCCATCGGGCTAGGAACAACTTTCTTTTGTGTTGGCAATTTAAGTCTATCTTTGACACCTTGTCCTGGTTTGAAGGACAGGTGTCTGTTAAGGAAGGCAGGAGCCTCCCTTGGAATGGGAAACTGTAACCCCTTTCCCTCCGAATTATTATAAATTTGAAATCAAGAGGCTCTCAGGCAAAGATATGGGAATAGGAATAACAGTTCTTTACTAATATCTAAAACAAAGCTAACAAATAACAACAACTATAACGTTTACTAACAATCAGAACTAGAAACCTAGTGGCAGCCTGCTCGGCTTCAGGCACCTTTTCTCTTTTGGTGCAGTTCCAGTCACAGCCTGCAGGGGCGCTCTGGGTGTGGTGATTCCCCGGTGGCTGCAGGGGGCGCTCTGGGTGTGATGATTCCCTGGTGGCTGCAGGGGGCACTCTGACGTGAGCTCAGGTAGCACACGGCAATGGCGGCTGCCTGAGGCAGGGAAGGATGGAGGAGAGCCTTTGTTTCACAGACCCTCGGGGGAGTGGCTGGTGTCGGTGCCGCAGCAGGATCCCCGGACACAGCGAGCTGGGATGGTAAGAGGTCCCGACGTGCAGGGGGAAACCCAGTTACAATGTAGCAAAGAAACTCGGAGCGGCGAGGAGGAGCGGGGGAGAGACAGGCTGGTGGCAGGCAGCTCCCGATGGGGCAGAGGGCAGAGACTCACAGCAGACAGACCGGCAGCTCCGTGCTGGCTTCTCAGGGGGCCGTGGGTTCCGCAGACAGCAGCTCCGACCGTCCAGCTCCCAGGGTCCCGAGTAAGCGCGTGACTTCCCCCCTGCCCTTGCTTTTCAGTCCCCAAAATCTCGCAAGCCCTGCTTCCATGAGGGGCAATTCTGCCGCACCCTTGCCAAGGAGAAAGGCCCCTAGCCTTGTGCTTTGTTCTCTTAAGTACTCAGCAATTAACTCAGTCATTTGTGTCTTAGCAACCCATGGGAGAAAAAATTCCTGAGGAAAAAAAAACTAAAATCCAACCTCCAACACACCTTTATTTTTGTAGCTTGATCTACCTGTTTGTTGTTCTGGTGTTTTTCGTTAGCCTTACTTTTAGGGATATGGGTATTTATATGGCGAACTTTCACAGGTAGCTTCTTTACTCGGGTAGCAATGTCTTTCTACTCTTTAGCAGCTTAGATTGGTTTTCTCTTACGTTGCCAATTGGTTTTCTTCTACTTTTTTAGTCATTTTTACAGAGCATTGGCTACTATTTATGAATCAGTGTAAAGGTAGAGTTTTGGCCACTTCTTTTTTTCAGCATCGTCTAGGGTTAGTTGAACGGCTTTGAGCTCAGCGAGTTGATTTGATCTACTGTCTCTTTCTGTAGCTTCTGCAACTTGTCGTGTGGGGCTCTACACAGCTGCTTTCTACTTTTGTTTCATCTTTACGATGCGGTAAGAACTATTCGTAAAAAGAGCGCAGCGTGCTTTTTCTGCTGGTAGTTGATTGTACGGTGGAGCTTCCTCAGCCTGTGTTATTTGTTCTTGTTCTTCTTTATCAGTGAGACTAAAGTTTTTGCCTTCAGGCTAATTTGTAATTATCTTTAAAATTCCAGGGCGATTTAATTTTCTAATGTGGGCGCGTTGTGTTATGAGAGCAATCCACTTGCTCCATGTAGCACTGGTGGTGTGGTGGGTAGAGGGAATTTTTGCTTTGAACATCCACCCTAGCACTGGTAGTCGGGGTGCCAGGAGGAGTTGTACTTCCATGCCAATTACTTCCGAGGCGGCTTGAACTCTTTTATAGGCGGCTAAGATTTTTTTTTTCTGTGGGGGTGTAGTTGGCTTCGGACTTTTTATAACTTCGACTCTAGAATTTTAGTGGTCGACTTCGAGCCTCCCCAGGCACTTTCTGCCAAAGGCTCTATGAAAGACCATGGCTCCCGGCTGCAGAGTAGAGCACATTTTTCATATTTGGTCTTGTCTTAACTGGGTCAAGCGCTACTGCATGAGCAATTTTTTTTTTGATCTGGGTGAAGGTTTGCTGTTGTTCAGGGCCCCACTGGAAAGTGTTCTTTTTGTGGGTAACTAGATAAAGAGGGCTCACAATCTGGCTGTACTCAGGAATATGCATTCTCTAAAAGCCTATGGCACTTAGGAAAGTTTGTGTTTCTTTCTTGCTGGTTGGTGGAGATATTGCTGTAATTTTGTTGATAACTTTAGTGGGAATCTGACGCTATCTTCCCATTTTACCCCTAGGAACTGGATCTTTCAATCAGGTCTCTTAACTTTGCTCTTTTTGATGGCAAAACTGGCTTTTAGGAGAATTTGGATAATTTTTTTCTTTTTCTCAAACACTTCTGTTGCTGTGTTCCCCCACACAATGATGTCATCAATGTACTGGAGATGTTCTGGAGCTTCACTCTTTTCCAGTGCAGCCTGGATCAGTCTATGGCAGATCATGGGGCTGTGCTTCTATCTCTGGGGCAGCCGATTCTATGTGTACTGCACACTCCTCTAGGTGAAGGTAAACTGGGGCCTGCATTCTGCTGCCAAAGGAATGGAGAAAAATTCATTTGCAATGTTAATAGTGGCATACCACTTTGCTGCTTTGGACTCCAGCTCGTACTGGAGTTCCAGCATGTTCGGCACAGTAGCACTCAATGGTGGAGTCACTTCATTTAAAGTACAATAGTCTATAGTCAATCTTTATTTCCCTTCAGACTTGCGCACAGCCTAAATGGGACTGTTGAAGGGTGAGTGGGTTTTGCTGACCACCCCTTGGCTCTTCAGCTTACGAATCAGCGTGTGGATGGGAATCACAGCATCTCGAGTTGTTCTGTACTGTCGGCGGTGCACTGTTGAAGTGGCAATTGGCACTCGTTGTTCTTCTCCTTTCAGAAGCTCAACTGTAGATGGGTTCTCTGATAGTCTAGGCAAGGTATTTAATTGCGTAACGCCCTCTGTTTCTACAGCAGCTATCTCAAAAGCCCACCTGAGTCTTTTTGGGTCTTTGAAATAGCCATTTCAGAGGAAATCTATGCTCAAAATGCATGGGGCCTTTGGGCTAGTCACAATAGAATGTTTTTTCTACTCATTTCTAGTCAGGCTCACTTCAGTTTCTACTAAAGTCAAATCCTGTGATTCTTCTGTCATGCCAGTGATAGAGGCAGATTCTGCCCCCACATGTCTTGATGGGATTAATGTGCACTGTGCACTAGTGTCAACTAAAGCCTCATATTTTTGTGGTTCTGATGTGCCAGGCCAACGAATCCACACAGTCTAAAAAACACAGTTTTCCCTAGCCTCTACTTGGCTAGAGGCAGGGCCTCTTTAAGTCTGGTTATCTTTTTTTTTCCTGGGTGTACATCTTGGAGGTTTATTTAAGGGGATAGAACATGTCGTCGTTATCATATCTGGCAGATCGGCTATGGGTAACTGGAGCTGTTTCCTTTCTGGTAGAACTTTTTTTCTGAGTCTTAGCCTCTTTCAATTCACGTACTCGTTGTGCCAGAGCAGGAGTGGGTTTTCTATCTCACTTTCTCATGTTTTCTCTACAATTATACGGGAAAAACTACAGATCAGGTTGTGAGGGGTACTTTCTCTCTTTGTTTGGGGGACGTCTACGTTTGGTTACAGGACTTCTGAACTGTACTGCTGAGATTTGGAGAAGGTCTTTTCTCAGTGTCTTGTGATTCTCTTCCATTTTATCTTCTATTTTCTGTAGACGTTCTTCCACAGCTGCAATTCTTGCATGTGTTGGGCCATGCACGGCATCTGTATATGCTTGGAGATTCCTCGCCATATCAAGCACAGTTTTATCTCTATCATTCTGCTTTATTATTGCTAGAGTATTAGAATGTTCTTGTGGCCCAAGTCGTACAAGTCTTCGCTACATTATGGATGTACATATTACTAAGTCTGGATTTTTAGGTGTATTTGGATCCTTTGAGAAAACAATCTCTGCCACTGCCATTTGTCTCAAGCATTGGATCCCTTGTTCTATTGTTTTCCACTGAGTCTGCTGCATATAGAGATCGTCTGTACACAGATATTTGCGTGCTACAGCTCTCAAGACTTGTGACTTGAGACTCTTAGGGTGAGTTCTCTTTACCGTTTCCTGGTTGATAACTGGTTCATGTTACAGGTGTCCCAAATGCCTCGCTTCAGTACCGTCTAGAATTGTAACATCGCCTGCAGCATCTTAAAGACGGACTAACCAACTAATTATAGATTTATCAGGTCGTCGAGTGTAATCTTTTCTTAGGTCATGAAGGTCTTTTAGGGAAAGAGACTCAATAGTGTCTTCTGCTCTTGAGTCAGTTGCTGCCCCTGAGGGTCCTCCCCCGCCATCGCCATCATCATTATTATCATTTACTGGTCAATTAGTTTTGATTTTGTGCTTCTGTCCCGCAGCAGCGACTGCCAGTGGCTTAGGCTCACTGTCTGTTTTAGCTACTGGCTTGGGCTCACTGGCTGGTTTAGCTGCAACCTGAGTGACTGGGGTATCTGCTGCAGCCTGAGCAACTGGGGTATCTACTGCAGCCTGACTGGAGTGTCTACTGCAGCCTGAGTGACTGGGGTGGCTACTGCAGCTTGAGTGACTGGGGTATCTACTGCAGCCCGAGTGACTGGGGTATTTACTGCAGCCTGAGTGACTGGGGTGACTACTGCAGCTTGAGTGACTGGGGTATTTACTGTAGCCTGAGTGACTGGGGTAGGTACTGATTCATCTTCCTGCCCCCCTGCCTTTATCTGCTGCCCTACAGTATCTAGCAGCATGTGATAAGTATATGCCAGGGCTCAGCTTATTGCAATGATCCTTTCTTCCTTAGAACTATCATTACACTTTTCTTTTAGATATTTCGCCACTTTAGCTGGGTTCTGTATTTGGTCACGTGGAAAGTCCCAAGCTATGGGTTTTGAGAATTCTTTCAAGATCTGGCCCATATCCTCCCATTCCCCACACCACTTAGGATTTTTTACAACTGGGCCCATTACTGGGTTAGGTGTCTCCTCAGTCTCTCTGGACATATCAGCTCTGATTCTTGAAAAGTTGTAAACCGTATAGAGGAAACCCACCAGCTGAAATATTAGAAGGGTGGTATCTTTGGTATCTAGGGAAAACTGAACATTTTCAAAAAGTGATGTAACAGATTGAAAGGAGAAGAAGGAAAGGAAAGGCTGGGAAGCCTCACCCCCTGCTCCTCCTCTAACAAACTGGGTGCAATTACTAACAAACCCCCAAAACATGTTACTGAAACTAGGACGCAGGGTAGGATGGAGAAACAACAAACTATACATATTTTGAACAATCCCTAGTACTTTTGCTACCTCTCTATAAATCATTATCACCATGTTTAGCAAAATAGCAATTTTAATCCGTGCCCCTCGACTGTAAAAACTCCATGCCAAGGACAATACTGGAGCTATCTGTGGATAGGAAAACAAACTTAGGGACTAGTAAGCGATAAACACCTCAAACAAGCCTAGGGACAAGGGAGACATGGCTACCCCTACGCAGAGGGACACTATGAACTCAGGCAACATGGCTACTGACTGCTTTATCCCAATACAGAGTCAGCACGACCAAAATGCAATCATTACAAGTTTTTTTCACTTTCTTGAGCCACACATTGGGCACCAAAATATTTGTTTTAGTTTAGGGCAAATGTTAGGAGGAAACTTCTGAGGGGGTCTCCTCTAGACAAGCCAATTCCAGCCACCCTTCCCCCAAACTGGTTCGGGAAAAGATTTTCTTAGAGAAAAAGTGGAAAAAACTATTTATTTAATAAGCAGAATATTCACAAGTATGGAAACAAAAATTGAATGATATAAAACAATGAAACTTCTCCTTTCTCCAAAGAGATGGTGGATCTAGAGAGTCCTTCTGTGGGTGTGGCTGTGTCAGCCTCAGTCCCTCCAGAGGCTGGGGCCGATGGCCAGGCCCAGCTGTAGAGTCAGGGGGCCCCCGGGGGATTGTCCTGATGTTTTGGATTACAGAGATGCTGACCAGTCCCAGAAGAAAGAAACTAGTAAAAGAAATAAAGTCTCTCTCTCCCTGCAAAAGCTGAGAGATCTCCGAGAGCACTCCGCTGCGAACTCTGAGAGCACACAGAGAGCTTATCTCTATTTTTCTGTCTCCGCTTTGAGTGCAGTCTTTGAAGGAATTTTCGGGGGAGTAAGGTGTAACTCTTGTAGACAAACTGTGTGCATTTTTTCTTTCCCCTTCACTCTCTTCACTCTCTCTGTCTCTCTCTGGGCCTAACTTAAAGCTACAGAACTTAATACTCAGCATAAGCCGGACAGACGATTGGGGATACAAGCATCATACAGTCAACCTAGGACATGCTGAAAGCCAGCACCTTCTCCTGGGAAATTGGAAATTTCCTTGATAAGGCAGATGTGAAGTCACTGTCGTTGACCACATGAATGCCATGCAGGGCTGTGGAGAAGCTGGTGTGGCAAAGGAAGGACTTTGCTTTCCAGCCCTTGCAGTGATACTAAACAACAGAAGTCATCATTCAGTTCCAAATTGGTGCATATTGACACAAAAAACTGAAACAGCTTCTCAGGTTACTCCCCTCACCTCTGAACCCCAGCACATTCTTCCCCCTGCTTTCATTTGATAACACCAGGCTTTGCTTCCTCTTTGCTCCTTTGCTGCTCTTACTCAGCCCCCCAGTTACTCTCAGCTACTCCCCAAAAAGGCCTTGGGGCTGGGGGAGCAGAAGGGGTCCCCAAAGCACACCTCATCACCAAAGCAAGCTGCACTAAGCTGGCTGCTCCATCCTGTTAGCCAAGGAGTGAGCAAACAGAGAGAGCAGGGATAAAGCCGTCTCTGCTGCCGTCCCCCCACCCTTCCCGGGTGAAAAGCAGAGAGGAGAGAAGCAGAAAGCATATCCTATTTCATGCCTCTGGCATGTGGATGTAAGAACATTATTTTATAATAATCCTATTAATGCAGATGAAATGATGATGGCTGGCCATGAGGCACGGTTTGGAGAAGCCCCATCAGTGGGCTCTTTGTTGGTGTAGGCAGCTCTGCCCGGGCCAGCTGAAGGCAGCCTTTCTCCGAGCCCTCCAAAGCCTGGCTGGTCCTGAGTCCTCTCACTAGGGTCTCCAGATGAACAGCATGGGGATCACAGCAGGGCCACAGGCTCAACATTTGTCTAATACCAACACCAGCCTGGATTGGAAAACACAAAGGGCAGGGTTGTGCAGTTTTACAAAATGCTAGAGTTTCTTTCCTCCGTGTGACAAGAAAGCACATTCCCTCTCCCCTTCCTTCATTTAAAGAATAAAACCTTTTTGGTTTTGACATTTTTTTTCTCTGAGTTTTAAAAATCAACCCTCCTGTTCACAGGTAGCTTTATCTTAGATGGCTATTTTTCACATCAATGGAGACACCAAACAAATTGTCCCCCTCCCTGATGGCAGCAGGCTTAAGGTTTTGAGCTCTTTTTGCAGCAGCAATCAGATTTCATTTGGAATGAAAAATATGAACCAGTTGCCTGTGTAAGCAGAATATATATACATATACATACATATATATATATACATATATATATATACACACAGAGTGAGTGTGTTGGTGTTTGATAAAGGTAATAACTTTCTGAGAGTCACACCTGGTGGTGATGTGTCAATGGCAATACTTTGGTCACCAGAGGATCTTAGTCGTGAAGCTCTCTGTGGCACAAAATCTACTGAACAGTAGGTATTGCCTCCATCACAACCATCAGGAAAAGCTGCCCAGCAGCCCTACACGCTGTGGAAGAATCTCCAAGAGGAGAGCTGGGGAAGTACCTAATTTTAGAGTAAACAGTCTTGTCTTGAGAACGTCATGAGAATGGGAGCCCAAGGAAAGGAAGCCCCATCTCTGCAGAGTCTGCAGTTGTGCCTCACATGCCAGGGCACCCTCATGGAGGGAGACGGGAGAAGAAATTAGGGGAAGACTCTGGAGTATCTTATCGCTCTTTGGGCAGTCACAGCACTGAAATATAAACATGTTACAAAGAAGAAATGAAACAAATCCAAATCTATGTCAGGAGATGATTTTGAAGGGCTCCCATTGTGTCTGAACTTATCAAGCAAAGCCTTCATTTCCAACTTGATCCAAAAATCACTGAAGCCAAGCGCAGCCTGTTCGCCACTTCAGGACACTTTGGAGCAGCCCTTTCTGAACCACAGAGGGAACACATTTTGGAAAGGAAAAGAAATACATTATGTTAATTGTGCAAATGCATTTTCAGCATCTCTTAGAAATGGGGACATTTGCCTATAAGCTGACAAAGAGTATTTAGTTAATAGTTAAAACTCAAAAGAGATTTCATTAAAAATTGAATCATTCATGCAATAGCAGAGCAGTTTTGTCTTTTTGTTTCCCCTCAAGCATTTTGTGCTGCACAGAACACTTTTGAATTCATTTACTTTTGCAAAATTAACTGCCAGGACAATTTTCAGCAGGAATAGAAGGTGAGAAATTCAGAAGGGAAAGGTGAATCTGGCAGACAGCAGAGGGCCTTTCCCACCTGTGGAGGTACAGCTGGAAAGCAAAATTGAGAGCACTGCTGAACTCATGTCAGAAGTGGACGCCGTAACACTGCTAGGCCACAAACTGTGGCAGGCAGTGAGGCCTACCACAAGATAGTTAGCATAAGTAAAAGGCATGCTTGGTATGTATCTCTGCTGGTTAGTGCTAGCTTCTAGTTTTGAAATATTATTAAGAAACACAGATATGGTTGTTATAGTAATTGCTGCTTACATAAGAATCTATTTTTAGTAACTGCTGAAAAGGTATAAATACTCTGCTCCGTATCAATAAAATTGGCTTATTGCATCCAAGCAATCTGCCCCGTCTCTTCCATCGCCGACCGTCACCCGACAACTGGTGCCCCATGTGAGGAACATGCGAGGACAGTGTGACTGTCCTTAAGTGGCAGTCAGCAATGCCCTGCAGAACTTCAGTACTTCGCGGAAGGTTAAGACGCAGGAGAGGCAGGAGCCTTCAGAACTGTGGTTAAGCCGCAAAGAGAAGTGGAAGCCACACCGGCTGGCAAATTGATCCTCTGAAATAGAGGTGAGTTGCTGCAGGGAACTATGGGCCAGGGTCAGGGGATGACCACCCTTGAAAGAGATATGTCTGACCTCATGTCAAAGCTGCTAGACAAGTAAGGCAAATCTTTGCCTGCGCACGATTTAAAAATTATACTCCAGTGGACCTCTTCTAGACTGCAACGAGTGACTCCATCCACAATTTTTACAGCAGATTTATGGGATAAAGTAGGAGTGGAGCTTTGGAATGCTGCAGCTGAAGGTGATAAAGCCACTGCAGAGATTCCCTCCTGAAAAGTAATCTTGGAAACTTTAAAAGCTCAAGAAAAATCTCTTACTAAAGATAAAGAGGATGCCCCTTGCCCCCCCCCCCCCCTTCGCAGAAGCAGAGCATCAGAACTCTACTGCCTGAGAAGTCTGTGCCTCTTTCACTAAAGGCTCCAGCCCCCCTTGCAACAAAAAGGGACAGGCTCCTCATGATCTTTAAAAGCATTTTCTGCTGGCTATGGTCCGGTGGACAGCAGTGAAGATGAAGATCCTTTTGACCCCGGACCCATCGATCCTGAAAAGGGGCCAGATTTATTTCCTTCTGACCCTCACAATACCTGGGTCCGCTTAAAACAACATGCATTGAAGGAAGGGGACTTAGACTTTGCAGACAAAATTGTTGCACCAGTCTTGTATATGGGAACGAGAAAGCGAACCGCCCATTGGAAACAGCTATCTTTCCCAGAGCTTAAGGAGCTCTGGCGGGTGGCCACAGAACATGGTATCAGTTCCCTGTTTTTTGTGAGCCTGCTAGATTCTGTGTTTGCTGCTCATATCATGACACCACATGATTTAAAAACACTGACACGGCTCTACTAACCCCCACTCAAAATGCTTTATGGGAAAAGGAATGGGAAAAAAGTATACAAGACCTGCTTTTATCCTATGTGGGCCATGCTAATCCAACCCTGGCAGCCCTCACAACTAGACAGCTTATGGGAATGGGACCATATACTGATCCCGTTGTCCAAGCCCAAGACATTCCCAGAGAAGCCCTTGAAGGGATCCGGGACGCAGCTCGCAAAGCCTTCCTGAAAGTCCCTGATGCAAAAACACCTGAGAAATTATTCACGACTATTGTCCAGGGACCTCAAGAACCTTACATGCAGCTCGTCAACCACCTTAAGAAGGCACTCGAACGCCAAATTGATAATCCAGCTGCTCGTGAAATTTTGCTTTTAAAGCTTGCTGTTGAAAATGCAAACGCAGACCGTAAAAAACTCCTTAAATCCCTGCCCAACCAAAATCCAACTCTAATTGAAATGGTTGAGGCATGTAACCATGTTGGCACACTAGAACACCAATATGCGGCCATGGCTGTAGCCTTTGCAGCTGTGAGGGGGTCCCCTGCAACATCAGGAATCTGTTTCAACTGTGGCAAACCTGGTCACTTAAAAAAGAACTGCCCTGCTCTGAAAAGAGATAAACCCAAGACCACTCCTGTGTGTTCACGCTGCCACAGAGGCCCACATCCAGCTAACCAATGTCGTTCTAAGTATGATTCTGAAGGTCGCCTGCTCCAAGGATACCAGGGAAACTGGAACCAGGGCAGGAGATAGCGGCACTGCGCTCTGACATCGATGCCTCAGCCGCCCCTGCAGATGCCAGCTTCATAGATGCCAGCCCCACAGATGCCCAATGGAAAATCACCTCAAGTCTTCTCCCAGCAATTGAAGACGATACCAGATTGGACTCACACACCTCAGCCACAGTAACATTACGTGATTCTTCTGTTCATTTACTCCCTACAGGAATTTTTAAACCACTAAAGGCTCAAAAAAGTGCCTTAGTTTTGGGAAGGTCCTCAACTAACCTTTCGGAACTTTCTGTTCTCCCTGCAGTCACAGACTTAAATTCTAATGATGAACTTAAAATCATGGTTTGGACCCCTAACCCACCATGTTTAACCCACAAGGAACCCATATAGCTAAATTGATCCCTCTTCCACATGATTCACCATCTTCTGTAGAAAAATGCAACACCAGGGTGGGAGGATTTGGTTCTATAGAAACCCCAAAAATATTATGGGCACAAAAAATTTCAAACAAACAACCTACCTGCCAATGCACCGTCATTGAGGGGACAACAAATTATGCTTACTGGTATTTTAGACACCGGAGCTGATGTCACTGTCATTTCTCAAGACAAGTGGCCCCCCGACTGGATACTCAGGGAGGTGCCCATGGCCCTCACCGGGATCCAGAGGTCCACCGGAGTATAATTTTTAAATCTTGCGCAGGCAAAGATTTGCCTTGCTTGTCTAGCAGCTTTGACATGAGGTCAAACACATCTCTTTCAAGGATGGTCATCCCCTCACCCTGGCAAGTGGCGCTTGGTTGGCAAATTAGGAACCAGAGTGTGTTGGAGTTTGGATCTAGTTTTTTTGGTTTTTTTTTTTCCCTCAGGAATTTTTCTCCCATGGGTTGCTAAGTGACTAATGACTGGGCTAATGGCTGAGTACTTAAGAGAACAAAGCACAGGGCTAGGGCCCTTCTCCTTGGCAGGGTGGGGCAGAATCCCTCTCATGGAAGCAGGGCCTGACAACTGCGAGATTTTGGAGACTGAAAAAGCAAGGGCGGGGGGAGGGCACTCTCTTGCTCGGGACCCTCGGAGCCGGACGGTAGGAGCTGCTGCCTGCTGAACCCACAGCCACTGAGAAGCCAGCACAGAGCTGCCGGTCTGTCTGCTGTGAGTTTTAGCCTCTACCCCCATCGGGAGCTGCCTGCCACCAGCCTGTCTGCCCCGCTCCTCCACGCCACTCGGAGTTTTTTGCTACATTGTAACTGGGCTCCCCCTGCACGCCAGGACCTCTTGCCGTCCCAGCTTGCTGTGTCTGGTGATCCTGCTGTGGCACCGACACCAGCCACTCCCCCGAGGGTCTGTGAAACAAAGGCTCTCCTCCATCCCTCTCTGCCTCGGGCAGCCGCCACTGCCATATGCTACCTAAGCTCACACCCAGAGCAGCCACCAAGGAATCATTACACCCAGAGCACCCCCTGCAGCCACTGGGGAATCATCACACCCAGAGCACCCCCTGCAGGCTGTGACTGGAACTGCACCAAAAGGGAAAGGTGCCTGAAGCCAAGCAGGCTGCCATTGGGTTTCTGGTTCTGTTTCTTGGTTAACACCATAGTTGTTGTTATTTGTTAGCTTTGTTTTAGATTCTAGTAAAGAACTGTTATTCCTATTCCCATATCTTTGCCTGAGAGCCTCTTGATTTCAAATTTATAATAATTCTGAGGGAGAATGGTTACAGTTTCCCATTCCAAGGGAGGCTCCTGCCTTCCTTAGCAGACACCTGTCTTTCAAACCAAGACAGATTTTGGCACCCAACGTCGGGCACGAGGGCATCGAGAGGAAAAAGGATAACAGTTCTTGAGTAACGCAGTTCTTTGTGTGCTGGATATAGGAACGTCATTAGGTTGCACCATGTCGTCTAGCTTATCCCGGTTCGTATGGCAAGTGGTCACGGCTGTTTCTCTCCCATTTGCAGCCCCGTATATAAGCATGGGCCCTATAACTAAGGCTACGGTGGCTGTTATACAGTTTGTGTTATGGGTCGATAAGGTGAGGAATTCATGGATTTTCAACTTCCTCTGGAAGGCAGGCATGTGGATTCAGACCTACCACAAACTAATGACATGTTTTCAGGGTTACTTTAATAATGGTACCTACTGCGAGGAAATGACACCAAAAGAAATTTTCCCACAACCCTTCACCCAGCTCTTTGGGCATATCCCGCCAATTTTTGAGGGGTTCAAATATTCTCTAAATGCTAATGATACCATACAGTGACTAGTGTTGCTGATAGGCCTACTCTATTTAGCATTCAGGCATAAGGGGGGTCTGACTCAGATAGCCACCCTGACACCTACCCCAGACAATAGGGATGAGGCCCCAGAACCTGACATGGCCCCAAGGACTAGGGACACCATCCCAGAACCTGACATTGCCCCAGACACTAGGGATGCTGCTACAGAGTCTGACCCAGCCCCACAACCCACCTCAGAAACAACCCACCCAGATTGGGTGGGAGTCCTGGTGAAGGAGATATGCGAGATGGGCCAAGTGCTGAAAGAATACACTTGCCCAGCTGGTGGGAAACCCTTCCCCTACCCCAAAGAGGGAGAGTCTAATGGGGCAGCAGGGGAACCCAGGGACGTTACAACCGCTCAGACTCCAGTCAGACCAGAAGGGTAGTCACAGCCAGCAGCAGTCGCCCCTGTGGAAAAGAGGAAGACTAAGGTCAAACCAGAGCAGCCAGTGAGTAATGATGGGGAAGCAGGGCTCTCTCAACCAGTACGGAGGCCAAGGATTGAAATCACTACCGAGTCCCTGGGGTATGACAGTCTCCGTAATCTACGAAAAGACATTGTGCGACGGGGTCCTGAGCCTTTTACAACCTGGTTACTTCGGGTCTGGGACCTTATGGGTATGGGCGTGCAGCTGGATAGTATTGAGGCAAGGCAGTTGGGACCCTTGACCCATGACTTGGGGGTGGATCAGGTATTCGGAAGAGATGACGGGCCCCTGTCTCTCTGGGAATGGCTTTTAATAAGTGTAAGAGAGAGGTTTGTCAACAGGGAGAGAATGCAGGAGTATCATCATAGAAGACCATGGAAGACTCTTGAGGAGGGAATCCAACAGCTGAGGGAGGTGGCAGTATTGGAGGTACTCTTTGGGAGGGATGCACAACATGATAATGACCCCGACAAGGTCAAGTTTACGGGGCAAATGTTGTGGAACCTGGTGAAGCTAGGGCCCTCCCAATACACCATCTTCATTGCAACAATTAATGCTGATGACAACCGAGAGACAGTGGGCTCCATAGCCACCAAACTCAGGAATTATGATAGTATGATCAGTGGCCCAATGCAGGCTCAGGTCTCTGCTGTGGTCAAAGACCTCAGAGAGGAGATGATGAGGGAGGTGAGGGAGGAGATGAGGATGATGAGTGAGGCACCAGTGAGAGTCACAAGCTCCAAAGTCAGAGCCCAGCACCCCCCAGCCAGGGAGAGAGGGTAGACCCCACGATCTGAGCTGTGGTTCTTCCTGTGTGACCACGGGGAAGACATGAGGAAGTGGGATAAGAAACCCACTGCTACCTCGGCAGCACGGGTACAGCGACTCAAGGAGGGAAATACTAACCGAGGCGGGGGGTCTACTAAAGTGAAGGTAGCCTCAGCCTCCCGTGACCAAGATGCCAGATATTACAGAAAAGAAGACGATCTGTTGGATCCCCTCGAGGGGACCTCTACTATGTATGCCCAGGAAAGAAATGATAACCAGGGCTAGAGGGGCCCTGCCTCTAGCCAGGAAGAGGCACAGGAAAACCGGGTCTTTTGGAGGGCGTGGATCTGATGGCCTGGCACATCAGAGCCACAAAAATATGAAGCGTTAGTTGATACTGGTGCGCAGCGTACCTTAAAACCATTGGGACATGTGGGGGCAGAACCTGTTTCTATTGCCAGGGTGACGGGGATCGCAGCAATTAACCTTGTTGGAAGCCGAGGTGAGCCTGACCGGGAAGGAGTGGCAGAAACACCCCATTGTGACTGGTCCAGAGGCCCCGTGTATTCTGGGCATAGACTTCCTCTGGAATGGCTATTACAAAGACCCAAAGGGACTCAGGTGGGCTTTCGGAATAGCTGCTGTGGCGGCAGAGGGCATTAGGCAACTGAACACCTTGCCTGGACTATCAGAAAATCCAACTGCAGTGGAACTTCTGAGAGTAAGAGCAACAAGTGCCAATTGCCACCTCGACAGTGCATCGCCGGCAGTACCGGACAAATTGAGATGCCGTGATCCCCATCCACAAGATGATCCGTGACATGGAAAGCCAAGAAGAAGTCAGTAAGGCCCACTCACCCTTCAACAGCCCCATCTGGCCTGTGCACAAGTCTGACGGGGAATGGAGATTGACTGTGGACTATCGTGGCTTGAATGAAGTGACTCCACCATTGAGTGCTGCCGTGCCGGACATGCTGGAGCTCCAGTACGAGCTGGAGTCCAAGGCAGCAAAGTGGTATGCCACCATTGACATCGCCAATGCGTTCTTCTCCATTCCTCTGGCAGCGGAGTGCAGGCCCCAGTTAGCCTTCACCTGGAGGGGGGTGCAATATACCTGGAATCGGCTGCCCCAGGGGTGGAAGCACAGCCCCACGGTCTGCCATGGACTGATCCAGGCTGCACTGGAAAAGGGTGAGGCTCCAGAGCATCTCCAATACATCGATGACATCATTGTGTGGGGGAACACGGCAGCAGAAGTATTTGAGAAAGGAGAGAAGATCATCATGATCCTCCTGGAAGCCGGTTTTGCCATCAAGAAGAGCAAAGTCAAGGGACCTGCTCGAGAGATCCAGTTCCTGGGGGTAAAATGGCGAGATGGACGGCGCCAGATTCCCACTGAGGTCATCAATAAGATCACTGCAATGTCTCCGTCAACTAATAAAAAGGAAACACAAGCTACCCTAGGGGCCATAGGCTTTTGGAGGATGCACATTCCAGAGTACAGCCAGACTGTGAGCCCTCTCTACCTGGTCACCTGCAAGAACAACTATTTCCACTGGGGCCCTGAACAGCAACAAGCGTTTGCCCAGATCAAGCAGGATATCGCTCACGCGGTAGCGCTTGGCCCAGTAAGGACGGGACCAGAGGTGAGGAATGTGCTTTACTCTGCAGCCGGGAACAATGGCTTGTCCTAGAGCCTTTAGCAGAAGGTGCCTGGAGAGACTCGCGGCTGACCGCTGGGATTCTGGAGCCAGAGTTACAGAGGGTCTGAAGCCAACTACACCCGCACAGAGAAGGAAATATTGGCCACCTATGAAGGGGTTCAAGCCGCCTCGGAGGTAATCGGCACTAAAGCACAACTCCTCCTGGCACCTCGACTACCAGTGCTGGGGTGGATGTTCAAAGGAAAAGCTCCCTCTACTCACCACGCCACTGATGCCACATGGAGTAAGTGGATCGCACTTATCACACAGCGTGCTTGCATTGGAAATCCAAACCGCCCTGGGATCCTGGAAATAATTACGAATTGACCAGAAGGTGAAAGCTTTGGTCTCACTGACGAAGAGGAGCAAGAACAAGTCACCTGGGCTGAGGAGGCTCCACCGTACAATCAACTGCCAGCTGAAGAAACGTGCTACGCCCTTTTCACTGACGGTTCCTGTCGCATCATAGGGATGAACTGAAAGTGGAAAGCAGCTGTGTGGAGCCTCACACGACAGGTTGCAGAAGCCACCAAAGGAGAGGGTGGGTCGAGCCAATTTGCTGAACTCAAAGCCGTTCAGCTGGCCCTGGACATTGCTGAAAGAGAGAAGTCGCCAAAGCTCTACCTCTACACTGATTCGTGGATGGTAGCCAATGCTCTGTGGGGTTGACTGGAAAGGTGGAAAAAGGCCAACTGGCAGCGTAGAGGAAAACCAATCTGGGTGGCTGATGAATGGAAAGACATTGCCACTCGGGTAGAGAAGCTACCCATAAAGGTCTGCCATGTAGATGCCCATGTCCCTAAGAGCCGAGCTAACAAGGAACACCAGAACAACAAGCAAGTAGATCACGCTGCAAAGATAGAGGTGGCACAAATAGATTTAGACTGGCAACACAAAGGGGAGTTGTTCCTAGCCCGATGGGCCCATGAGGCCTCAGGCCACCAGGGCAGAGATGCCACCTATAAGTGGGCACGAGACCGAGGGGTGGATCTAACCATGGACAGTATCTCCTAGGTGATCCATGATTGTGAGATGTGCACCGTGATCAAACAGGCCAAGCGGGTGAAGCCTCTATGTTATGGTGGACCGTGGTCCAAATATAAGTGTGGGGAGGTCTATTGGGTCTGACTGGGGTAAAGCTCACAGGCCTTACACTGCTGTACTTTGCTTTGGTAGCTGGTGTTGATAACAGAGCAGTGTTTTGGCTACTGCCAAGCTGTGCTGTCCCTGTGACATTCCTTCCCCAATGAAGGGGATGGGGGGGCAAGATCCTGGGAGGGGACACCAGCAGGCCAGTTGACCCCAGTCAGACAAAGGGATATTCCATACCATATGACATCAGCTCAGATATATAAGGGAAGGAAGAGAGGAGGGGGAGGAGGTACTCGGGACTTGTCCATGTTTGCCTCCTCGAACAACCACGACGCGTGCTGAAGCCCTGCTTCCCAGAAAGTGTCTGGACATCACTGCTGATGGGAAGTAGAGATTGATTGTTTTCCCTTCTTGCTCTTGCCGCGCAACTTTCAACTTGCTTGTTCTATTTTTTTTCCCCACTGTAATAAAACTGCCTTTACTCACCCTGATAGTCTTTTTCAATATTATCCTCTCCCCTCTCCCAGCAGGAGGGGGAGTGATAGAGTGACTGAGTGGGCACCTGGCCCCTGGCCGGGGTTAACCCACGACAGGAGGCTTGGCAGATTGATTACATCACACTGCCCCAGACACGCCAAGGCAAGCGCTACGTTCTCACAATGGTGGAAGCCACCACAGGATGGCTGGAGACCTACCCTGTGCCTCATGCCACTGCCCGGAACACCATCCTGGGCCTTGAAAAACAGGTTCTTTGGAGACACGGTACCCCTGAGAGAATTGAATCTGACAATGGGACTCATTTCAAAAACAGCCTTATAAACACCTGGGCTAGAGAACATGGCATCGAGTGGGTGTACCATATCCCTTATCATGCACCAGCAGCTGGGAAAGTTGAACGGTACAATGGCCTGCTTAAAATCACCTTGAAAGCACTGGGTGGGGGGACGTTCAAGAACTGGAAGACTAATTTAACAAAGGCCACATGGTTAGTGAACACCCGAGGCTCCTCCAACCGAGCAGGGCCTGCCCAGTCGGACCCCTTGCGAACAACAGATGGAGATAAGGTTCCAGTAGTACACATGAGAGGTATGCTGGGAAAGACTGTTTGGGTTAACTCTGCCTCAAGCAAAGACAATCCCATCCGTGGGGTTGTCTTTGCTCAGGGACCAGGCTGCACCTGGTGGGTGATGCAAAGGGATGGAGTGACCCGATGCATACCTCAAGGAGATCTTGTTTTAGGGTGAACTACCTATGACACCGTGCTTGTATCTGTATCTGCATGTATGTATATACTTCAAAGGTTTAAATTTGATGTAAGGAGTTTGCATGGGAAAAAATTGGGGGTGGAGAATGTTAGAGTTTCAATCTAGAATTTTTGGGGTTTTTTTCCTCAGGATTATTTCTCCCATGAGTTGCTAAGTGACTAATGACTGAGCTAATGGCTGAGTACTTAAGAGAACAAAGCACAGGGCTAGGGCCTTTCTCCTTGGGAGGGTGGGGCAGAATCCCTCTCATGGAAGCAGGACCTGACAACTGCAAGATTTTGGAGACTGAAAAAGCAAGGGCGGGGGGAGGGCACTCTCTTGCTCGGGACCCTCGGAGCCGGACGGTAGGAGCTGCTGCCTGCTGAACCCACAGCCACTGAGAAGCCAGCACGGAGCTGCCGGTCTGTCTGCTGTGAGTTTTAGCCTCTACCCCCATCGGGAGCTGCCTGCCACCAGCCTGTCTCCCCTGCTCCTCCATGCCACTCATAGTTTTTCTCTACATTGTAACTGGTCTCCCCCTGCATGCCGGGACCTCTTGCTGTCCCAGCTCGCTGTGTCCGAGGATCCTGCTGTGGCACCGACACCAGCCACTCCCCCGAGGGTCTGTGAAACAAAGGCTCTCCTCCATCCCTCTCTGCCTCGGGCAGCCGTCATTGCCGTGTGCTACCTGAGCTCACGCCGGAGCACCCCCTGCAGCCACCGGAGAATCATCACACCCAGAGCGCCCCCTGCAGCCACCGGGGAATCATCACACCCAGAGCGCCCCCTGCAGCCATGAAGGAACCCCTGCACCCGAAACGCCCCCTGCAGGCTGTGACTGGAACTGCACCAAAAGGGAAAGGTGCCTGAAGCCAAGCAGGTTGCCATTGGGTTTCTGGTTCTGTTTCTTGGTTAACACCATAGCTGTTGTTATTTGTTAGCTTTGTTTTAGATACTAGTAAAGAACTGTTATTCCTATTCCCATATCTTTGCCTGAGAGCCTCTTGATTTCAAATTTCTAATAGTTCGGAGGGAGAGGGGTTACGGTTTCCCATTCCAAGGGAGGCTCCTGCCTTTCTTAACAGACACCTGCCTTTCAAACCAGGACAAGCACCTCTCCTGTGATCCCTGGGCAGCCCTCGCTGTGCTCTTCCTCACCGCTGCCCTCTGGGATTCCTGCTCAGCAGGTATTTCTCATACCCTGCCCTTTTCCCCCTCTCCTCTCAGTACCTACGTATACTCCCCACCAACAGTAATTTTTTCTTTAAAAATGAGGGGGCACCTCCTTGCTTCACATAAAAAGTTTAAAGAGATGGAATTGTTTAATGCTAATGAGAATTACTAGACATGACTGATCACAGCATCATTATTAAGGGATATTCTTTTGCCAGCTATTTACAGAGCCACTGTAAATGTGACTGAGCTGCAGGTTGCTCCACTGAACAGCAAGGTGACAGGAAACACAGTTACTTGGCCTTCCCTGGCTTGCTGAGGGAAATGATGCCTGAAGGATTTTTTGCTTTTTCTCCTAAATACTTTTTACACAGTTCTCTATATCCACAAGTATTAGCATGCATACTTGTAATGCTTTAGGTGTGATAATTTAGCCTGGTTTCTTGGTGTCCAGTAGGCCAGGAGACTAAACACCCCAGAAACCGTAGAGTTAGAAGACCAAACATTCTACTATCGTAAGAACTCAAGGTCCCCTAGTAGGACAGATTCTGTAAACTAGAAGTTAGCCCACCCCAGCCCCCTTATTGGGCCCTCTTGTTAGACACGCTAATGTGTAAGGTCTTTAATTGTATACTCGATTGGGAGGTGGGAGGACATTGCGACACGTGTCACCTGGGTGAAGCAATGCATCGAATGGGATCCTATTAAGATACCGAGGTAAACGAATCCCAACCCTCTAACCGTGTCTAGTTTCTCATTTCCTAAGACCAGGAAAAAGCATCAGTCATTGACGACCATAAAGGGACGATAGAGACCCTGAAATTTACAGTTTTGGGCTGAGGAATATCCTCGCCTAGCCCCTTGCCGGCATATTATGGGAGCTAGGGCGGCAGTCCTGAACTGTGACGGGAGCTCTAGGACCCAGCACTCGAAAGCACGGAAGAGAGGTGAATAAACAGGGAGGTCAATATCTCGGCGAGGGGAGATCTCCAGGGGGTTGGCAGGTTGGGCAGGGGGGGCCAGAGGGGCCCACAAAAGGGGGGGAAGTAACCCCCCTCCCTTCAAAAATCATGGGAAGGGGAGGATGCTCTCCATTTAAACGAAAAATGTTGGTTGGTTGGTGCGTTGGAGATACCTATGCTGCTGGAGAGTGGCTTGGGGGCCTGAGGCCCTGCTTAGATAAGCTGCACAACCAAGAGTCGCTGGTTCAAGTCTCAGTGCAGGTAGGTTGGGAAAGTTTTCTTTTGCACATGCAGTTTTACTGTCTATCACTTGCTTTTAAACTGTTAGCTCTAGTAGTTGTTGTAGTTTGTAGAAAAGTAGTTCGCAAGGACAGGACGCTTTTTTCTGGCTGTTTTTCCTGTTTATAAGTAAAGATGGGTTGTACACCTTCTAAACTGCTGGGAACTGAGGAGGCAGGCATGGTGCCCATAGTGGCACTGGTTTTGTGTGCGGGCACGGGAGGGTCGCAATCCCCGCCGCTGCCATCACTGCCTGTGCAGTTGGGGGCAGCGGACGGAGGCGCGCCCCCGCCGACCACCCCGCTGCAGCCTTTGCCGCCACAGCCGGCTCCTCCAACACCCCTTCCCCCGCCTGCTCCGGGGACGAGAGCAGGTCCTACCCTACCTCTAGCAAGAGCAGGGGCGGGAGCGGAGGCGTACTGGGCACTGCCTCCAGCTCGCCCTGAAGGCCGGCAGAGGGGCGGGATGGAGGTAGGCTGGCCTCCGCCCCCTGACCGCCCTAAGGGCGGACACAGGGACGGAGAGGAGGTGGGCTGGCTGCCCCCTGACCTCCCCAGGGGCGGGAGCCGGGGCGGGAGCAGGGACCGAGCAGATGCGGTCTGGCAAACGCCTCCCCACCCAGCCAGAGCCTGGGATGGGAGGGGACACCTGTGATTTCAACTTCGTCGCTCTTCCAGCGTCGGAGGGTGGGGCAAGGCCTCTCCGACCAGAGCCAGGTGGGAAGTTTCTGACCCAAATTACTTTTCCAGAACTGGAGACAAAGAGAACCAACTGGAATTCCCTCTCCACCGCTCTGCCAGTGTAGTGATTAAAAGTGAATGGGATGATTTCGATACGGACGGTCCCCGGGAGGAGGGTGGTAGGAAAAAGGCAAAGATGGCCCAAGAAGCCAGGGGAACTGACAGTCCAAATACTGAATGTACGAGAAGAAAAGATGAAGGGGGAAGGAAAGGGCCTGTGTTAAAAGTACCTCTGAGACAGGCTGTGGAAAAACAGGGAGACACCGTTCTCCCTCAGAGAGCTACAGCTGTGGAAAGACTCAGCTAAGAAATATAGTGACAACCCAGAGAAAGTAGCCTGGAAGGTATACCAGAATAGGGATTCAACACATAAAGACAAACACAATAAGCCCTACCACAAGCAAAATCGTGATAAGGGAAGGTCAGCCAACACACCAAAAAAGAGACCCCGTTTTCCTCTAGCTGAGGATAAATGTGCCATCTGCAGGCAGCTGGGGAGTGATGATGTTGAATTTCTAGTTTATGCAGGGGTGAAATATTCTGTGTTAAATACTTCCAAAGGTAAACTGAGCCAAGAAACTGTGGATGTGGACGGAGCCACTGGGGTAAGTGAAACAAGGCCTTTTTTCCAACCTTTGAAATTCGAATTGGGGAAGCACTGGGTGACTCACCAGTTCCTGTATATGCCAAATTCACCAATGCTATTATTGGGCAGAGATTTATTAGAGAAATTAGAGGCAGAAATTAAGTTTTCCAAAGATGGGGGGGTGAAAGTTATAATTCCTGAATCTAAATTTGTAGAAGCAGCTGCTATTCTTATACAGGAATGCCATGGAGGAATTCCCAAAGAAATTGAAGATGCTGTCAGTTCCGTAGTATGGGCCAATGATATCCCTGGGAGATCCAAAAGAGCTAAACCTGTGTGTATTTCACTCAAAGTAAGAGCTATACTGGTAAGGCAAATTGTTTTAGATCTCAAGGATGCCTTTTCCTGCATTCCTGTGCACAAGATTAGCCAAGAAATCTTTGCTTTTGAGTGGGAAAATCCTGAAACAGGGAAGAAGACCCAGCTCACCGAGACAGTTTGTCCTGGGTTAGGCCAGAGGGGTCAAAATCTAGGAAGTGATCTGTGCTGCAGGAAGGAATACAACTTCCTTCCTGCGAGAGAGAGCCAATAATCAGGTAGTTTTAAGGATTGATAGGTAGGTAAACCAATTAAAAAGTTGATCCGCCTTCGAGGAAAAAACCATATATAAGCAGAGACTCTCTGAAGCTCTTCCTCTTTGGACCTGCTGCTGCTGTGTAGAGAGGAGCAGCTCCTGCTTCTCTCGCTGGTAAGGCCCCCCCCCACCTCCTTCCAAAGGAGGGATGGGGGGGGGGAAGGGAGGTTTTACGGCAGCCATGCCGCTGCAGCCGGGCAGGCATGGGGGAGGAAACGATTGGAATTTTCAGCAGATCCAGCTCAGCCAGTGTGTCAGCTACACGAGAGAGAGAGCCGGGCCAGGCAAGGACCAAGCCGGACTCCATCCAGCTCGGGCCAGGCCCTGCCCTGTCACCCCGGGCCCAGATGGTCCTACCAGGCCGAGCCAGCTTGGCAGAGCCAAGCAGAGAGACTCTTGAGAGCGTCTGGCATCCAGCTCAGAGGATCACGTGCTCTTTGCCGGGTTGTTTGAACAGGGGAAGGAGGGGTAGTCTGAGGAGTTTGTTCTGGTTTTTCTTGGGGTTTTTTTTCTTTTCCCTTTGTCTTAGATATATTAATAAAACTTCTTTGTACTTTATAAAGTTTGAGCCTGCTTTGCCTACTCCTAATCCTCATCTCACAACAAGCAATCAAGTAAATTTAAGTAAGTGTGCTAGCATTTAGCCACAAACCTGAATAGGCGAACTGAAACCACTACACAGTTTTACCACAGAAATTCAAAAACAGCCTAACGATATTTGGAAACCAGCTGGCAGAGGAACTGAAGGACTGGAGGAAACCGGAGCCAGAAGGAGTTGTTCTTCAGTGTGTTGTCAACATCCTAGTGGTGACCAGAATGCAAGATGAGTGTATCCAGCTAACCATAAGTCTATTGAACTTTTTGGGCCAGAGTGGTTATTGAGTCTCAGAAGAGAAGACCCAGGTTGCCAGGGAAACAGTAGTTTACCTGAGGCTGGAAAATTTCTGTGGACATCGACAGCTCAGCAAAGAACAGAAAGAAGCCATATGTCACCTTCCAGAGCCCCACACTGTGAGAGAAATGCAAGCCTTCCTGGGAATGGTAGGTTGGTGTTGTGGGGACCAGCAAAGAACTGTAGCCTACTTTTCAAAACAGCTAGACAATGTTAGTCAAGGGTGGCCTGGATGTCTGAGAGCGGTGGCAGCAACCGTCCTCCTGATACAGGAGGCTTGTAAATTCACCCTTGGGCAGCACATTGTCATGTATGTACCCCATGCAGAAATAACTGCTGAAACAAAAGGGGGAACACTGGTTATCCCCTAACAGAATGCTGAAATATCAGTCTGTGTTATGGGAGCAGGATGATGTTACTCTGAAAACAACATCTGTGGTAAACCCTGCAATGTTTTTGTCATCCACATAACTTGACAGCATGCCTGAACATGATTGTCTACAGACAATAGAGGAGACTTACTCTAGCAGACCAGACCTGAAGGACATTCCCCTGAAGAGCCTAGACTGAGAGTTGTACACCGATGGAAGGAGCTTCATGAGAAATGGTAAGAGAATGACAGGCTACACTGTAACCACCACAGATAAAGTCATAGAGGCAAAAGCCTTGCCTCCAGATGTATCATCACAGAAAGCTGAACTCATTGCACTAACAAGGGCTCTAGAACTGAGTGAGGGAAAGAAGGTGAACATCTGGACTGGTTCCAAATATGCATTCAGTGTTGTTCATGCCCATGGAGCTATCTGGAAGAAATGTGGCCTGCTAACTGCTCAAGGTAATGAGGTTAAGCATGCTGAACAGATTCTTGCACTTCTGCAGAGTATTTGGAAGCCAATGGAAGTAGCTATCATGCAGTGCAGAGGTCATCAAAAAGAGAAGAAAGCCCCTGAACTGAGAAATCGCTTTGCTGATGAAGCAGCAAGAGGGTTTGCAGAAAAAGGCATTCTTGCAGTGGTACCACAGAAAGAAATAGATTTGTCAGAGTTTACCCCAAAATACAATCAGAGGGATCACAAATTAATCAAGTATCTTAAGGTTGAAATCAAAGAAGGAGGGTGGGCTGTTACTCCAGCAGGACAGGTTGTAGTTCCACAAACAGTTTTAAAACATCTGAGAGAGGTAGTGATAGGGAGAGGGATGACTGATACCGTACAATCTATAACAAGCAAGTGCGATACCTGTTATAAAAACAACCCCGATATGAGCAAGAGAGTTGTGTTGGGGTGACAAAAACAGGAGATCTCCTGGGAGATTATTGGCAGATAGATCTTGCTGAGATGCCCTGCAAAGAGGGATGCATGTATATACTAGTACTGGTTGACACCTTCAGTGGTTGGCCTGAAACTTACCCATGTCACACCAACACAGCAAGAGAGGTAGCAAGAAAGGTAATGAAAGCCTTGCTGAGAATCAGCACACAGCCAAGGCAGAGGGACAGTATAAGTCCCTATGAAATACTACATGACAGGCCATATCAGATTCCACATATCCTGGGGGAAATTCATGTGAAAGGTAAAATTGACTTGCATAAGTACTTAATGGCTTTGAGTTCCACTTTGCAGACGCACCAGAGATTTGTCAATAGGATTGGACACACCTGCTCACCCGTTCCGGCCTAGAGACTGGGTCTACATCAAGTGGTGGGACAGTGACCCCCTGCAAGCCAGGTGGAAGAGACCATCCTAAGTTTGGCTGACCACCCTTACCGCGGTCAGAGTTGCTGGCAAGGGACCGTGGATCCACTACTACAGAGTGAAGAAGGCTTCTGCTCCCGAAACCATTAAGAAGATAGAGACTGATACAAATCAGAAGGGTGTGGTTTAAACTGTTCTTTACATGTCTGTTGTCTGCCCAACTGGTAACTCCAGGGTTTGCCCCATGATCTACATAAGGCTGTAGTCCAAAATGTGTCCAAGGTTCTTAATAAGAACAATTGCTGGTTCTGTATCCAGTTACCACCTCTAGATGGGGGTGGTCACTGACCATTGATTGGCATTTTAAACTTCCAAAAATGACACCTTAAAAATTTGACCATATCTTTGACACCCTCACCTCATGGTTACCAAACTGGGCCTAGATAGAAGAAACATTTATATTAGCTGTAATTGTAGTTATGAACTGTGTAGCCTGCAGATCAGCCAGTTGTGTGAACCGATACTGTGGGTAATGTAGAATAGAGTAAGGTAGAGTAGAGACTAGACAAAGTAGAGTCTTGTTAGTCTCTAAAAGGGGGGAAATGTTGCCTGAAGGATTTTTGCTTTTTCTCCTAAATACTTTTTACACAGTTCTCTATATCCACAAGTATTAGCATGCATACTTGTAATGCTTTAGGTGTGATAACTTAGCCTGGTTTCTTGGTGTCCCACAGGCTGGGAGACTAAACACCCCAGAAACTGTAGAGTTAGAAGACCAAACATTCTACTATCATAAGAACTCAAGGTCCCCTAGTAGGACAGATTCTGTAAACTAGAAGTTAGCCCACCCCAGCCCCCTTATTGGGCCCTCTTGTTAGATATGCTACTGTGTAAGGTCTTAAATTGTATACTCGATTGGGGGGTGGGAGGACATTGTGACACGTGTCACCTGGGTGAAGCAATGCATCGAATGGGATCCTATTAAAATACTGAGGTAAACGACCCCCAATCCTCTAACTGTGTCTAGTTTCTCATTTCCTAAGACCAGGAAAAAGGCATCAAAAGGATCACCTGCAATACACCCAGCAGGATCACTGTAGTCCAATTTCGCTTTTATTAGGTGCTTTTTTGCAGAAAACGTGGCTTTGGTGCCACCTTAATTGTAGAAGTTGCATGAAACCAAAATGTAAATGAGGCCTGTGAGCTGCTCCTTTTCCACAAGGTTACTGCCTGCATTTGTATATCAGCACCAGATGAGACCTGCCAGCTGATGAAAGATGGGCTGGCTTTTACAGCCTTTTCTTTGGGTTGCAAGGTCTATAAACACAAACCAAAGCTCAGCATTCTGCAGCACTTTCTTCCACAGGTCATATGCAGGTTTTAATGATTCTTCCCAGTGCTTCCGTGAGGTACTCATTAACTGAGAAAATAAATTATGGGCTTGGCCAAGGTCATTCTGCAAATCCTACGAGAGTCAGACAGAGGAATGGGGAATACTCAGACCCTTCCCTGAAGCAGATTGCCCAAAGACCCACTCTGAGCATGGCAGAGGCCATAGGGAAATCTCTGGTATTGCTGATGGTGGGTCAGCTCAAAACACAGAGCTGGGCAACAGCAGGTGACCCCAAGGAGAAAATCTCCCACAGGACAACCTCAATTTACTTGCTGTTACTTGGAAAGCACCAAATTCAAAGCAAATGTTAGGTCAAATGTCTCATTCTGTTTTGTTTTCCTCAGCTGAAACTAAACCTGAACTATTATTTTGCAGTCTTCAGTGAAATCAGGCCAGAGCTGATTTCCTCTATTACATTCCAAATTACCAGCTTAGTGATGGCTTGACTAGAAATAATTATAACTTCTGATTGGTCTGTGGACAAGCAGCACTTTAGAGCCCCTCCACCAACTGCAGCAGGAATCCTCACTACTGGTGCCTCCCCAGGCCATTTTTCATCTATCTGTGCAGGGGATGCTCTATCCAGCTGAACTTGATCTGTGCTGCTCATGGCAGCACAGGAGGAGGTATTTCTCTGACTCCCTTCTGCAGCAGGGGACAGACAGGTGCTGATGCACAGGGACCAGGGCAGCCTGTGCTTTTACCCCTTCAGGCATCCTACAGCTGTCCTGGTCTGATCCCAAAGTGCTGTAGGGAGCATGCTGAGTTTGAAGGGCAAGGTGGGCCTTAGCAAGACTAAGGAGGGTTTGGCCTGTGACCCCATGTGCAGATTTGGAGAGCTGGACACCAGCCACAGAGTTGTGTCAGTGTGTGTGTGGGGGCTGATTCTGGGTAGGAAGCAGGATAAAGAGGCAAAATCTTCATCAAAATTCCAGGCCTCTCCCTCATTACTTATTTCTGGATGTTGTATTTTCCAGCCTGAGCTGGTTACCATGCCTGTCCAAACTGGAGTCCAGCCAGAGCAGTTTCAGATGCTCTGACCTGCTGCAAAGCCAAAGCTCCATGCTGGGGCCTTGGTGGACCTGCTGAAGCTCCACAAAGGTGGGCTCAGCCCTCGGCTCTGCCAGACTCCTGTGCACCCTGGGGTTTTTCTAAGGGCAAAAGGAGGCAGAGGTACAGCCTGCTGGCCATGGATCTCTCCATGACACTGAATGGTCTCTCCCATTTCTGTGCTTGCTTGTTCTCCCCCGTAGCTTGGGCAAGAATAGTGGTTAATTTGAGCTCCTAGAGAATGCCTCATGCCAGGGTCACACCAAGGCAGAGGTACAGTGATTCACCTGCTCCTTAGGGATGCTGCTAGAGCAAGTCTCTGGAGCCTGTGCTAAATGTGGTGAGACAAGGAAGCATATCCTAATGCAGCAATGTTTAAGGGCAGGAACTCACTTTCTCCAAGTTGTTTCCATCCTACAGACCTCTGCAAGGCCAATGGCTTCCAGATTTTCCTGTTTGATGCTAAACATTGCTTTTCTAACCCAACTTATCTTTTCTCCTGTGCTTTCCTTCTGGCAGCAGCTGAAGACATCTCCAATGTTTCAACAACTGAGTACAAACTACCGTGTCTTAGTAAGTCTTCATAAATCATCACTACCTGTTAAAGTTAGGTGATGCTGCTGGTCTGGGCTGGCCAGCTGCCCACCAGGGTTTTTGGGCAGCAGCCCGATGGTAGCTACAAGGAGTGTCCCTGACCTGAGCAGGTTCACTGCTGTCGGGCCCTTTCGTCCCTTGCCGCAGGCTGTGCCTCCCTTAAGGGTAGACACTGTAACCGCTAACACCGGAGAATACGCGGGGGGGATCTTTTGCCTAGGAATAAGAGAGATACTGTAACGCAGGGTTGACAGCACTCTGGGCATCCAAAGTCGAAAGACCCGGAGCTCCCTTTGCATCAGACTTTTACTGAGGGATTACAAACCAATCACAATCGAGCTCGGGGGAGGAACCAGGGAGGGACAAAGGGATAAGGACCAACTGGGAAGGAAAGGGGATAAAACAATCAACCTTCGAGTAGCTCCGAACATTCTAGAACCTAAGAATGACTGACGGGAGAGTGGCAGGTGGCTGGACAAATGGGGAAAAGGTGACCAACCCCTAGGAGACCCAGCCCCCTTCTGGGGCACACCACTTTAGACTCCACCCCAGGGGTGACTTTACTCCTGGGTTTCTTTAATCCAGAGCCTTCTGGGGGGGAAGGGGTTTTAGGGACCTGAACCACCGCAACAAGGTGATGAGTCTACATAGTGACTGAGAGGCTGTCCTGGGAAGGGCATCATCTCTTCTCAAGGCTTTCATTGTGGGTCAGCCTCTAGGATGCATTTCTAAGACTCCTCCACTGTCATGATATGCTACCTTAGGTACACTAAGACAGACTCATAGCTTTGAACAGACTAATTGATAGCTAATTTGTGTGTTCTAAAGCTCCCTTCCAGACTGCCTGCCTGTAAGCACTATAGAGATTCCCAAGAGCGCCTCTTTCCCCTGCCCTACCAGGTCTCTCCCAAAAAACCAGACCTAAACAACCCGAGATCCCATCACTGCTCCAAAGTCATCCACCAGGTTAGGAGCCAGGTTTAGGGGATAGATGCCAAGGCAGAGCGATAGGGCAGAAGTCATCTGCCTTCTAGTAAAGGAAACCTGTCACATACTTGGCCTCCCATGAGCTCACTTCATTTTTCCTCCACCAGACGTGAATTTCTGCAGGCAAGCAGCCACGTGCTACCCTTCGGGCATGGATGCCTACGGGTGGATCGCAGCGGCCGTCGGCTGGAGCCTCTGCTTTCTGACCCTCATCCTGCTCTGCATGGACAAGATCATGAAACTGTGGCCTGATGAACCCAAGTACTTGGTGGCCTGAAGCAGAGCAAGCCAGCAAGCGGCAGCACCAGGGAGCAGTGAGGCGCAGGCAGACTGACAAAGCATTTCTAACACTTGCTAAGAAACAAAAAAAGAAGGGGGAAACACCTTCAGCCAAAAAAGGCCACATATAAGCAGGGAAGCTGTCCAGGCTTCACCCTCTCTGGCAGGCTGGAACTGCCAGCCAAGGTGTGGAGTAGCCAAGCCCCTGCAAGCCACCACATATGTGCCACAGTGCGAAAACCCCACTTTTCCCTGAGCCCTCTTGTGCTTGCTGTGAGCACTGCAGCAGGAGGAGAGGCTGAGGGACCACTTACCAGTCTATAGCACATTGCCTTGAGACAACTTGGTGCATGACCTTTGGCTTTGACACAGAAAGTGGACAAATAAAGCTATTTTCTGGAGCATCAACATTACCAGAGCCATTACTAAGCTATAGGCCAGGTGTATTGGGTATGACTGGGGTAAAACTCACAGGCCTTACACTGCTGTACTTTGCTTTGGTAGCTGGTGTTGATAACAGAGCAGTGTTTTGGCTACTGCCAAGCTGTGCTGTCCCTGTGACATTCCTTCCCCCACTGAAGGGGATGGGGGGGGGCAAGATCCTGGGAGGGGACACCAGCAGGCCAGCTGACCCCAGTCAGACAAAGGGATATTCCATACCATATGACATCAGCTCAGATATATAAGGGAAGGAAGAGAGGAGGAGGGGGAGGCACTCGGGACTTGTCCATGTTTGCCTCCTCGAACAACCACCATGCGTGCTGGAGCCCTGCTTCCCAGAAAGTGTCTGGACATCGCTGCTGATGGGAAGTAGAGATTGATTGTTTTCTCTTCTTGCTCTTGCGCGCGCAACTTTCAACTTGCTTGTTCTTTTTTTTTCCCCACTGTAATAAAACTGCCTTTACTCACCCTGATAGTCTTTTTCAATATTATCCTCTCCCCTCTCCCAGCGGGAGGGGGAGTGATAGAATGACTGAGTGGGCACCTGGCCCCTGGCCGGGGTCAACCCACGACAGTCTCTTTTGGCGCCCGAACGTGGGGCTGTGTCTCCACCCCTGGGGCAGTCGGTTCCAGGTGTACTGGACACCCCTCCAAGTGAAAGCAAATTGTGGCCTGCACTCGGCCGCCAGAGGGATTGAGAAAAATGCATTAGCTATGTCAATCGTGGCATACCATTTGGCTGCTTTTGACTCTAGCTCATATTGGAGGTCCAACATGTCTGGTACGGCAGCACTGAGAGGTGGTGTGACTTCAGGCCCCGATAGTCCACTGTCAGCTGCCATTCCCCATTTGACTTCCGCACTGGCCATATGGGGCTGTTGAAGGGTGAGCGGGTCCTGCTGATAACTCCTTGGCTCTCCAGTCAACGAATTAGTTCATGGATAGGAGTCACGGAGTCCCGGTTGGTACGATACTGCCTCCGGTGCACTGTCCTGGTAGCAATTGGTACTTGTTGATCTTCCACCTGCAGCAATCCTACGATGAAGGGATCTTCTGAGAGGCCAGGCAGGGTGAATAACTGTTTGATCTTCTCTGTATTCAACCCAGCTATGCCAAAGGCCTATCGATATCCCTTTGGATCCTTAAAATACCCTCTCCTGAGGTAGTCGATGCCAAGGATACAAGGGGCCTCTGGGCCAGTCACGATGGGGTGCCTTTGCCATCTGTCCCCTGTTAAGCTCACCTCAGCTTTTACTACCGACAACTCTTGGCATCCCCCTGTCACTCCAGAGATCCAGATGGCTTCTGCACTCTTGTGCCTTGATGGCATCAGTGTACACTGTGCACCGGTGTCCACTAAAGCTTTGTACTTCTGTGGATCTGATGTGCCAGGCCATCGAATCCACACCGTCCAGTATACCCGGTCATCCCTTTCCTCCTCCTGGCCGGAGGCAGGGACCCTCTATTCCTGTTCTTGGTCAGAGTATTCACTGTCTGACCTTTGTGATGCCAAATCAGAAGTTCCCTCCTCAGGACTGTAGGAAACAGTTTTAGTTTTCTTATATCTGGGAAATCGCTGATTGTCTTTTGGTCTTTCTGTGGTAACTACACTGACAGTCTTCTTGGGTGGCCCCTTCTTAACAGGTCTCTTCCCCCTCAGTTCTCGGACCCGGGCGCTCAGCTTAGAGGTGGGTTCACCATCCCATTTCCTCATGTCCTCTCCATGCTCACGCAGAAAAAAACAGAGCTCGTTACGTGGCCTGTTCTTGGAGATTCCTTTCCCTCTGACTGGGGTTGGAGAGGAGCAATCTCTTGGGCTGCTTCTAAAAGTTGGGGTGGTGGCTCGCAGGGATGAGGGTGCACCCAGAGTTTCTTCTACATTTCAGAGCCAGGCGGACGCCAACTCTACAGTTGGTGTATCCATTTTTGGGTAATAAAGTGCCGCCAAGCTGATGGAATATGATGCTGGGGCACCTTGAACCACCTTCCTCCACATGGCAAGTGTACAAGGGACATCCTCTGGATCTATGGTGACGCTATCATCCTTTAGATCACTATAGACAATTTCCAGCACTGCTAATTCTCTCAAGTACTGGATACCTTCATCCACATTGGTCCACTTCCCTGGGGACTTTACAAGATCTTCCTTAAAAGGATATCTTGCCTTCACACTTGAAAGAAGCCGTCTCCAGAGGCTACAAGTTGCTCCTTTCTTTGCAAGTCCTCTTTCAATTTCCCGATCCCTAGCAAGGGATCCCAGCTGTTGGGCTTCATGACCTTCTAACTGCTGACTATCGGCCCCATTATCCCAGCATCGCAGCAGCCATGCAGGAATCCTCTCACCTGACTGGCGGCTGTAATCCTTTCGCAAGTCTCGAAGTTCGGATGGGGTCAGGGACCGAGCAACTCCGGTCTCCTGTTTAATCTGCCTCACTCCCTTCGATTCCTTTGCTGAGGGACCTGCCTCTTGATCTAGCCCCACCTCTTCTTCCTCTTCCTCTTCTTCTTCTTCTCTTACTAATCGGCCTGAAACTTGCCTTGTCCATTTTTTTTTTTTCACTACTGGGGCAATTAATGTAGTTGTTGTGGTTTGGGTTCCTATCTCAGACATAGTTGTTATGGTTTGGATCCCTGCCTCAGCCACAGCTGTAGTTTGTGTTCCTGTCTCAGCTATAGTGTCCTCAGGCACAGTTTGAGTTCCTGCCTCAACCACAATCCTCTGAGAATATTGAACAGAGGCCCGGTAGGCCCAGGCCAGCCCCCAGTACAGGGCGAGAAGCTGCTCACATTCCTGAGAGTAAACGAGGCACCCTTCTGTCAGCCGATGGGCCAGTTTGTTAGGGTTATTTACCTCTTCAGCAGTAAACTCCCAGGCAACGGGAGGTGATAACCGCCCTAGGAACCTGCCCAAATCCCTCCATATACCTTTCCACCCAGGAACTGGGTACCTCAGGGCAGATTTTAACAGCTCCTCACCCAAGGGTCGTTTCCTTCTGTACCAGGGAGATGACAATTTCCATGAATTCCATAAGGCAACAACAGTGTTGGCGAATATTATTAATAATATCAGGAAGCTTATGTAAGGGTTGGCAATAATCACAGGAGCCTGCAGTAAAAGATCATCCATACTCAAATTCACCCAGGGCAGAGAGAGGGAGTTATATTCATTCACAGTCATTGTTTGTTTCAACATGTTCCCAAACATAGCAAAACAAAGATAAGCAGTGTGGGAGCCGAAGGCCGTATGCCACGCAGGAGTTTACTACTTGAGAGCTGCTATTGGTAATTACTAGAGCATGCAATACATGCGTATATATATATAAAACTGCCTTTATCTCGCCCCACGTTCAGGCGCCAAAAGAGACTGTCGTGGGTTGACCCCGGCCAGGGGCCAGGTGCCCACTCAGTCACTCTATCACTCCCCCTCCTGCTGGGAGAGGGGAGAGGATAATATTGAAAAAGACTATCAGGGTGAGTAAAGGCAGTTTTATTACAGTGGGGAAAAAAAAAGAACAAGCAAGTTGAAAGTTGCACGCGCAAGAGCAAGAAGGGAAAACAATCAATCTCTACTTCCCATCAGCAGCGATGTCCGGACACTTTCTGGGAAGCAGGGCTCCAGCACGCATGGTGGTTGTTCGAGGAGGCAAACATGGACAAGTCCCGAGTGCCTCCCCCTCCTCCTCTCTTCCTTCCCTTATATATCTGAGCTGATGTCATATGGTATGGAATATCCCTTTGTCTGACTGGGGTCAGCTGGCCTGCTGGTGTCCCCTCCCAGGATCTTGCCCCCCCCCATCCCCTTCAGTGGGGGAAGGAATGTCACAGGGACAGCACAGCTTGGCAGTAGCCAAAACACTGCTCTGTTATCAACACCACCTACCAAAGCAAAGTACAGCAGTGTAAGGCCTGTGAGCTTTACCCCAGTCAGACCCAATACAATTTTCCTCCACTACATGCTTTATTTACTGATGGATCCTGTCGAGTGACAGGAAACCATCGGAGGTGGAAAGCTGCTGTGTGGAATCCCACACAACAAGTCATTGAGATTGCTGAAGGGGAAGGCGAATCAAGCCAGTTTGCAGAGGTGAAAGCCATCCAACTAGCCCTAGAGATTGCTTAGAGAGAAAAGTGGCCCATACTTTATCTCTATACTGACTCCTGGATGGTGGCTAATGCCCTATGGGGATGGCTGCAGCAGTGGAAGAAAACCAACTGGCAGCGCAGGGGAAAACCCATCTGGGCTGCTGCATTATGGCAAGACATTGCTGCACGGATAGAAAACATGACTGTGAAAGTGCGTCATGTAGATGCCCATGTGCCCAGAAGTTGTGCCACTGAGGAGCATCAAAACAACGAACGGGTAGATAAGGCCACCAAAATTGGAATAGCTCAGGTGGACCTAGATTGGGAGAGAAAGGGTGAGCTATTTATAGTCCGATGGGCCCACGAAACATCAGGGCATCTTGGAAGAGATGCAACATACAGATGGGCTCGTGATCGAGGGGTGGATCTGACCATGGAGGCCATCACACAGGTTATTCATCAGTGTGAAACATGCGCTGCCATCAAGCGAGCCACACGAGTGAAGCCTCTTTGGAGTGGAGGGCGGTGGCTGGGGTTCCAGTATGGTGAAGCCTGGCAAATTGATTACATTGGGCCATTGCCACGAACACGCCAAGGCAAGAGTTACATCCTCACCATGGTGGAGGCCACAACTGGCTGGCTGGAAACGTACCCAGTAAACCACGCCACGGCTCGGAACACAATTTCAGGTCTTGAAAGACACATTTTGTGGCGACATGGAACCCCAGATAGAATTGAGTCAGACAATGGGACTCATTTTCGAAATAATCTTATTAACTCCTGGGCAAAGAGGCATGGCATTAAGTGAATATATCATATTCCTTATCACCCACAGGCCTCTGGGAAGATTGAAAGATATAATGGACTGTTAAAAACTATGCTACGGGCTCTAGGTAATGGGACATGGAAGCATTGGGATGTGAACTTGGCAGAAGCCACTTGGCTAGTCAATACTAGAAGATCTGTTAACCGCCCTGGTCCCGCCCAAACGAAACCCTTAGACACTGTGGAGGGAGACAAGGTTCCTGCACTACACATAGCAAAGTGGCTGGGGAAGTCAGTGTGGGTTGCGTCCCCCATGGGGAAGGGCAAACACATTCGTGGGACTGTCTTTGCCCAAGGACCTGGGTGCACTTGGTGGGTACTGCGGGAGGATGGGGAGACCCAATGTGTACCCCAAGGTGATTTAACCTTGGGGTAAGAATAATGCATGTTGGAAGTTGTATGTTGCAGGATGTAAGTAGCAGAAGGGACATGAGCTGACGAAGAACGAATTTCAGCAAGGGGCAAGAAAAAGGCCACAATGAACAGGGATGGTGCCAGTCCTCGACAATCAAGTTTACTATTCCTCCTGCCCTGACCCCCCACTCTGCTGGAAATGGAGACCACGTGGAAGGATGCGAGAGGACAGGAGATAGTAGTTAATGTGATGGGGATGGTTTAAGGATGTAGCTTAAACTGCATGTGTGAGTAGAAAAGGATTTCTGAGCATGATGCAAATGGTATGGAATAAGGGGTGGAAATTGTATTGGGTCTGACTGGGGTAAAGCTCACAGGCCTTACACTGCTGTACTTTGCTTTGGTAGCTGGTGTTGATAACAGAGCAGTGTTTTGGCTACTGCCAAGCTGTGCTGTCCCTGTGACATTCCTTCCCCCACTGAAGGGGATGGGGGGGCCAAGATCCTGGGAGGGGACACCAGCAGGCCAGCTGACCCCAGTCAGACAAAGGGATATTCCATACCATATGACATCAGCTCAGATATATAAGGGAAGGAAGAGAGGAGGAGGGGGAGGCACTCGGGACTTGTCCATGTTTGCCTCCTCGAACAACCACCATGCGTGCTGGAGCCCTGCTTCCCAGAAAGTGTCTGGACATCGCTGCTGATGGGAAGTAGAGATTGATTGTTTTCTCTTCTTGCTCTTGCGCGCGCAACTTTCAACTTGCTTGTTCTTTTTTTTTCCCCACTGTAATAAAACTGCCTTTACTCACCCTGATAGTCGTTTTCAATATTATCCTCTCCCCTCTCCCAGCAGGAGGGGGAGTGATAGAGTGACTGAGTGGGCACCTGGCCCCTGGCCGGGTCAACCCATGACACCAGGTTACATCAGTAAGTGGAGGCAATTCATTGACTTTACTGAGCTCTTCTCACTCACTAACCTGTGATATTTAAAAGTCTATTAACTGAGACGTGGAAAAACTTTCTTGTGGAAACTTAGGGATTGTTTGGGCTGGTTTGAAAGTAAGACTAGTTTTTCCAGAGCCATATAGATCTGAACTATATTGCAGGAATTGAATGTTGGTTGTATTTATTCAGCTTCCACCTGCCTGAGAAACTAAGCCAAGCTGAACTGTGGCAAGCAGGTTGTCTTAGGTTACAATGGTACGTATTGTATCACCATCTTCATGGGATGTTGGGGCCGGGTGGGGCAATAGTCCTGGCTCATCCCTGATGGCCTCGGGACATGTTCTCTAATGGGCCAGCTGTTGGAGCCAGGTGGGGCACTTTGCTTTGCTCATCCCTAATGGCTCCAGTTAATGGGCCATTGAGTCCCACTGATAAAACTACATCATCCCATTGTGAGATGCTCCGCCCAGGGTAAGGAACCAATGTATCCCTATCTGGATATAAACTAGAATTTGAAACACCACAAGTCAGCTTTTCCACTGGATTCCCAGAGGAAGACCAGACCCTTCTACACCACCACTGGACCTTCAGAGGAGAACTACACCTTTCCACAGGATCACTGCTTCAACAGAACCATATCTATCACTCCCAGAGGACTGCAGCCACCTTCTAAGTGGACTACTACCAACACCCTGACCGACAGGGTGTCAGGTTGTATTCTGACTCTGTCAGTGTTTTTGTACTATTGCATTTTTCTATTAAATTGTAGTTCTGACTTTGAGTCTCTTGCTGATTTTCTTTCAAGCTAACACAGGTTTAAACCAGCACATCCAATTCACGCACAAAACTGTTCCTATTTATACAAGATAATAATAAACACTCTTATTGATTGAAAAACTCTCACTGCCTGGTTTATATGGATAAAGCTTATATTGGCAAGGAATTACTCAACCCAAATTGTTAGAAACAGGATTCTAAGAAGCCATATTCATGCAGGAGGGTTTGCCTCTCTGCAGTCAAACTCTGATTTGGGGCAGCTGCACAAGTTTGATTTCTATCTCTTATTAAAACAACAAATCAGTCTTAAACCTATCTAGATCTACACAAGGTTAGCAAACCTGCTAGAGATCAACTGAAATGAAATGCAGTAAGTTACTTTTAAATTTAAAAAGCACCATTTGGGATCTTTGTCTGCTAAAAATAATTATATTCTCCCATTAGTTCATCAGTATGTAACTTCATGAGTGAGAAAAGAGAAATCAGTTAAAGACTCTACCAATTGATTCTGGCACAATTAGACACTTTGATCAGGACAATTTGGCCACTTCAAAGTGATGGGCAGTTGTCTCTTACCAACTATCCCCCATCAAGAGGAACAGGGACAAGTTAGACCCTGAGGAAAGAAAATACACCCTTCCCTATCACTAACGAAAAAAAGTCTTTCAGGGTGAAATGCTGAACAGAGATGCTCATGTCAGGAAAGTAAGTTTTGAAAGGGAAGGGCTTAATTCTCAGCGTTTCAATATACAGCAATTTAAACAAAAGTAATTTTCACACGACAAATCTCAGTGTTGGAGACACTCAACTTCTTTCCACAAAAACCTCAACAACCAAGCAAAACAGCAAAGTTCCTCCCATTTATGTGTGGCGGTGGTGCAGGTTACCCCAGAAGAAGAATTTCCAATGAGAAAGCCCTGAGGGGAGCAGGAGTGCTCCCCTGAGGTGGAGCAAACAATAGTTTAGCCCAGAAGAGGCTGGGCTCGAGACAGGTTAACACCCCCAGGGCTCATTGGGGAGCACCACCTGCCCATCTAAGTCAGTCACCCCCAGTTTTCTAGAGAGTTCTCAGTTACTCGGTTGTTCATTGTATCATTCCCCTGTCTGTAACCCTCTCTCATCCCCCTTCTATCCCTGGTTAGCTCCCTGTCCCCTGCTCCTCCCCGGTTCCTCCCCTCTGCTACTCGGTGATTGGTCACCAGGGGAACAATAAAAGATCGTGTCACAGGGGAATCGAGGTCCTCCGACCCCCGGTGTCACAGAGTGCAGAACCTCGTGTCTGTGTCTCTTCATTCCCGGGGTTGCACGATCCCCCTGAGGTATGGGAGAGTTCGCCTACCGAGTAGCTAGCAGGGAGCGAGGGCAAGATTCGCTCGGCGACTGGGAACAAGGCTGGCCTCTGAGGACCCAAGTCGCCTCCGCCTTTGCTAGTAGCCACCTCCACTCCACCAAGGAGGCAGGCGGACGGCCACATTTATGTACAAACTTACAGAAACAATGGGCTCTCACAGTCAATACGAAAATGTGAAGAGCAGAGAGTTGACAGCTAAACCATTGCAATCACTCATGTACAACAAATCTTCTACCTACATACATAATTTTTTTCCTGTTATATTAGTTTTAATAGCAGAAAATGTTCATTGGTCTGAAAGCAATGTGAAAGATACTGTGAAAAAAATCTCCACTTACTGCCTTCATGTCTACTTTCTGCAGATCTCTTCCTACAGCTCTCCAGACTTATGGGTATTTTTGTCTTGGTTGGGAACACAGAAGTGCCTGCTGGATATGGCACTACTCTTCATCTTTGAGGGGATATGTTTCATAACTTTTGCATATCTTTGAGTTTTCAGCATATGATGCAAGTTCTTGATGTCCTACAAGAGCAACAGCCACAAAGAGCTTCATAACAACTGGGCAATTCTGTGGGGCTTCCTAAAGCCTGCCTATAGAAGCACAGCTTGTTCATTCTTTACACTCTAAAATAGTGCAGCTACCTTCAAGGATTCTTGTAGACTTAAACCTCAGGTTTTGCTTCTTGCAGTTTCCTTTGAGGATTCCCAGCTCAACCAAACTGAAGAGAAAAAAGGGCCCATATTTTTTCGTATAACATAGTGCTCTCAAGGATTTTGTGTGCCTGTGTTCAAAGGTGACACCCAAGTCTCCACAAAATCAGGTATAAAAGTGGAGTACCTTACAGATAATTTCTGCTGTGAAATGTATACTTTTTCTAGATCAGTGATCTGTAAATCTCTGATCTAATATGACAGGGTTGTTTCTTACTGCATCACGAACTCTGACATCTGACATTGTCAGGTTTGATCTACAGCTACTTCTTTTCAAGTCATTTGATGGAATCACTTAGAAAAACTTCATCCTGTAATAAATCCCATTAAGGCACTGCTGCTCCCAGTGTGTCTGGGATCCCTAAACAAGGTGGCAGTGTTCCACAAGCTCCAAGGCTATGAACGTAAATATCTTATCTGTTCCTACACAGTACAGTGCAAAACCCTCTTGCACTCTTTTAAAGGGACTCTCTGAGGTACATACTATGTGCTGTACTGACCCTATAGGCAATCACAAGTGCAATGCAAAACAACCCATCCTGCAAAAGGAGAAGAAAAGCCCTAATGGTGTTGTCACTGTTCCAGGGGCTTGTCAATAGTTACAGAAAGCATTGAATTAAAAATTTGCATCCAAAAGATTTGAGAAATTGATATAAAGATGGAAATTAGTATGCAGAAATGGATTATACATACCTGATTTCTAAAATGTAAAGATGATCTGTAGTCTGCTGTTACATTTCCTGGAATAATTTTAGCCAGGGAACACACAGGAGCACATCTTGTGGGTTATAACCCCTCATTTAAGAGCAACTAAGTCACAGTTGAAGGCTGTGGGGTTGGGTTTTGATGCACAAATTAAGCATACAAATGCACAAATTAAATATACATGACTGTATAGTACAATACCTTATAAAAGTGGTCCATGAGCAGAGTTGAAGACTGCTGTTCTCATTGTGTATTATTTCATGCTCTTAATATCACCCACAATTTAATACCTCTAACCATAGATCCCAACTAGTGCAATGCTGCCAAACCCCTGCTGACTTCAGGGGAGCTACACAAACATCCAGCATGTGCCTTGTTTTGTTCTTTGGGGTTTTTTCCACTCTAATTCAGGAAGCCTGTCATTTTTGTTCCCACTGGAAACCTTGGAGGCAAAGCATAACCACTGATTTATCAGCATGCATAAATCACTTTTGTGCCAAACCTGGGTGCCCCATCAGACTGCTACATACAACCTCATGGCACTGAGCTGGGGTAGGCACTTGCACATCTCCAAGCATACAAAAAGTAAGGTGATAGCTCCAAATGATGATGGAAATGTTAATGCTCCAGTCATTCATAGTTACTGTCTGTCCAGGACCAAAAAGTTCCTCACTGGAATGAGATGGAGAAAAAAAATCTATTCCAGCTCTTATGATTTAGTACAAAAAAAAAGCAAGAAAAGTTTTGAAACCTGGATGGCTCAAAAAAAAATAGTGCGACTGAAATACACAAGTTTGAACCTCAGCACTGCTGACCAAATCAGGAGAGTTCTTCCTGTTTTCTGGACTAAGTTTCTGAATCTCAGGCATGAAGATACGTAGTGCCTGGGAAGGGAAGGGAGATGCAAACAGCACCTGGGAAAGCTGTTGGTCTGCAAGTGTCTCAGACAAACAGAACAGTGGGGACATGTAACTGATCAGCACTTCCAATAACAAAGGAGAAAAACATTAGCATCAGCACAGCATTGCAGGGTAACTACTTTAGTTTGCCTGAAGATAATATCAATCACAACCAACTAGTGATTTTTTAAAAAATCTTAATTCAAGACTAAATGGATTGGTACTTGATGCATGACTCTTCATCTTTTCAGATACCACCGCTCTGGTAATGACTCACATTACTCACTGCCTTGATCCTTGGGGTTTTAGTGAATGAGCTACATATTAAGCAATTGCACTTTACAATGATTACACTTTGCCAAATCACTAGAGGAATGAAAACTGGTAAGCATCTGGGCTCCCTACTCACCTGAAGCACACACACAAAAGACAGAGGTTACATAAGAAAAGGTGCTCTGTACTGGGACTCTGTAGGAATTTTGATAAAGTCATTACAAAAACTAGGATTTCAAAAACTTATTAATTACAGCCAAGGACTGGAATATAGGCATTCTTGGGAAGCAACCACCCTCTCATCCTTACACTCCCGATTCTGCTTATTTTGTGGTATCTGCAGTACCAGTATCTGTTGTGGAATTCAAAACTCACTGCAGGTTTCTGTCCCAGAATCAAACATGTTCAATGAGGTAATTTGCACCTCCTATTTTGTAATAACCTTCCAGAAATAAAACGTGATATAAACAATGCAGTATTGTCTCTCAAGTCTGCAAACTGCTTGGAAAAAAATATAGCTCTAAGAGACTTGTGACTTTTCCTGTCTGATTTGACTGTATGATGTTGACAGCATGACTTTTGGAGCAAAAGTTAAAGTACTTCAGGTTTTCCACAGCTCTGTCTGCTTTGTCTAAATGGGAGAAGGGAGACACCTGCAAAGCCCCACCTCTTCTAGGCTGTTCCCCCTTCATGGCATTTCAACATATTGTGTATTTAAGTCAGATCAGTTCAAAAATATTCAAGTTTTAATGCAGCAACCCTCTGCGCTCAAATACATGAAGAAATCACCATGCTTTAGCTGAGCAATACTAACATCCTGTACAGACGTGATGATGTTAGGTAAGAGAGGTTAGCTCCTCCTTAAGAAGACTAAATAATACTCATTTGCCCTAGTATTAAGTGCCCCTTCAGCTGCAGGAAAGGGCACTCTCTGCTCCCTGGCAGAGCAAGATTACTGTAGGCAATGTTGTGTCAGTGATGCCGTCTGCTGGAAGTGACACAAAATTTCTCCTAACTTCACTGCAGTCCTACTCTGCAAAAGCAGGAACATCGTTTCCAGTGTCCCAGGAAATTTTCTTCCTCACAGCAGTGAAATACAGGAGGATGTAGCAGTAATGTAAATACATGGCTGCACAACTACAAATCTTCTAAACAGGAGATTCCTGTGCTGCCATCAAGCCCAAAGACAGAAATTAATGTCAGGATCAAAATCATCCATGGAAATGCTTGACAGGAAGTGTTCCATGCAAAATACAAAGCAACTTAGCTGAAACCATTTTATCCAAGACTGCACAGACACAAATCCAGCAATCAGTTCAGAAGTTTGTGGATGCTCAGATCACCTGTACTGCACTGAATTTGAACCATTTCATATTTGGTGACTACACTGAATTACTACTGACAGTGGTCAATCCACAACTCTTTCTCCTGTTTCCTCAAGTTCAAGGACAAAAGCTTTCTGCTTTTTTCATCATTACAGTGTTTTTAAAATTTTTATTTCTTCAGTCAAGTTTCTTTCAGATCTGTGTTTCAGGACCAAAAGAGTGCTGTGCATTGCCAAATATAACACAGCATTAATTCTCCTTGAATACAAAAAAGTTTTCCTGAAACACAAACAATATACAGCTATTGCTTTTAAATCTTGCATAGCACTAAAACCTTACAACAGCCTGGATGAGGAAACCAACTTCCAAGAAGCCTTGGGATGGAAATATTTGAGAGGTTTTCCTGGGAACACTACAGAGCTCTTAAGAAGTGTGTACATTTGAATATATCTGGAAATGCAAACCCAGTAATTTTCATCTTTCAACTCTAGAATTGTCATTTCATTTCACCTGCTCTACACGTGGCAATAAGAGGATTTCTGCAAGTGAACTGAAAACCACTATGTCAGGGATCCAAGGAGGTTTAGCATTTGTTTCAAAAGATTCTTCAGAGCATTTGTTCAAATGTGCCAACACTTTATTCCAGTTAAGATGTAACACCCTCAACACAAACTTCCAGTTATGGAGTTAAGAAATACTCAAAACTAAACAGGAGTGGCCATTACAAAGGAAAAAAATTATTTGATATGTAAAAGGTATCAAGAAAATGTAACACAAAATCAAGACAGAACATCCCATCTCTATAAACTATGAAGTGCAAAGAAATGTGTATTTTCCTAATGCTAATGTATTTTCTTTTTAATCTATCCATCTTCAGTGGGATTCATGGGACTGCAGCTCTGCCCCAGAAAAGTCTCTTTAAAAAGGCAGTGCAACTCCACAGGATTATTGCTTCTCAAGTTTCTTACACTGTGTGAGCAAACTCACTCTGGGACTTGTATGCCAAAGCTACAACATCTTGCCAAGTGCATCCCAAACTGCACTAAAGGAATGAATTCTTCCAAAGCATACACGTGACGACATGGTTTTCAGTGGAAGTCAGGCAGATGCAGCCAGAGGCAACATGCAGAGCAAAATTTGGATCTGTGTCGCAGTAGAGACGGACACACGACACGCGAGTAGTCCAAGGACAAAGAAGTGCTTTATTAGTCTATGCTAACATCTTTATACCCTTTTTTCCCAGCTACTGTAACATGCTACTATTGGCTGCATGGAAAACAACACCAAAGCTATCTTCATAACAAGAACTTTCCCAGCACGTTAACAAGCCATACAAGCAGTCAACTACACACTATAAATCCTCCACCACATTCTTGGTGCTCTTCCGCAAGGCCATCTCTGGGTGCAAAACATCTTCCCTGGTTATCTTCTTGGCTGTTCCCCACTGTGGCTGCAGGTGTTCATACCATTGCTTTCTCACGGGGCTCTCTCACGGGTAAATTCTGATCGCTTTCAAGTCCATGTCCGAGAGGCTTTCAGGCCTGCTGTCAGCCTCATCCATCCCCACAATTCCCCCTTTTTGTTTTACTACCAAAAAAGCAGTGTTTATCGATCTCTGCAGGGCCCTTTGCAGAAAAGACAACAAACACAGCATCAATAGTAAGAACAAAAATACAACAAACAAGATGACACTTCCCATTTTCAACAGATCTTTGAACCATCCCGTGATGCCCCAGCCACTAAACCATGTATCAAACCCACTAAGAGTTTTACTTAACTTTTGCACTCCATACTGCAGCTCTTGAATATTTGCAAAGATAGACTTTGAATTGTCTGACAAACTCATATAGCCCATTCTTTCAAAATAAGTATGTTTTAAAAGGAGATTGTGGAGTTGCAAGTGAAACACACATAGAAGATTGATTCAAAGGATGACCTAAAGTTATCTATACATTCTCAGGCATAGGAGGCAGAGGAGGCAACATGACTTTTCCTTCCCCTATGCAAAACCTAATGATAGCAATCATTAACATCCAAGCTTCAGGCGATTCATCACTGTCCCGGGGGCGAGGTCGCTGTAAGTCCAGCCTCACACACCGTGCTGGCACCCAACGGGCTCCATTATCTGTGGAGACACAAGCATATCTACACCCCCAAGTGATGAGGTCCCATGGACCCTCCCACTTGTTGTTAATCAAATCTCTGACCCGCACCTTTCCTCGAGGGATATTCACTGTTCTGTCCGACTGCAAAGAAAGAAAATGCTTCAGAAATATAGGAATATTAGAATCAGAAGGCACTGTGAGATGATTGATTGTGTACAAAGCTTTTTGCAGTCTGCTCTGCGGGGGTTCCCCTATCATTCCCCCTTTTTGTTTTAATTAACATAAGTTTGTCTATGGCATTACCAGCCACCTGTCACAAGTAGTGTAATAAGTAAGAAACACACATAGTTAGACATAAGAATACTTTTAACATCCATGTGATAAAACCTCTAAGTGATCAACGATATTCTGTGATTCTTCATGACCAATAGTTTAAAAAATCCGTCTTGATTACTTCATTAGTGAAGGTTGTCAAGCAAAATAATACATTATGGAACTGTGAAATACTATGCCAACAGTCAGGGTCTGTGACAGCTGGCACCTTGTTTCAGTGAGGGCCGGGGGATCCCTCCCGGGTGAGATCCCCAAGTCCACCCCAAAAGGGGTGCAGCTCATATAAACTCAAATTATTAAGACAAACCTGACTTAAGTATGATTTGGATGCAGAAACACCTGGGCCTGTTGGTAGATGTCCAACCAGAGAGAGTCCAGGCTTGGCCAGAGCCAGGACTCCAACTGGAGGGACTTCCCTAACACAGATCTTATGAGAAAGCTGTTAGAAACAGCACCTAGGAAGGTTACTTAAAGCTGAACAAATCATGGAGACAGTTATATAAACATAGTACAGGTTGTGCAGACTGTAAAGTAACAGACGTTGTCAACTACCTTTAACTAAGAAGACCATGGTACCATGAACATGATTATTAAAAGAATGCATATATATCACTGTACGTACGTAATCTTAACCTAATCTTTCCTATAACACAGATAGTTATGCATAACTGCAGCCAACTTTCACAGAATCTAGTCGCAATACTTAATTTTAACAGAACTTAATAAACCTAATAGCATTTAAACTTTAACAACATATTTATAGTTATTAATACATCAGGGGTGATCTGGAGTTATGAATACATCAGGAGTGACAGTTTGGGAGAGTTCCAAAGACAGCGTTACAAGCTGCGAGTACACAGATCCATCCCTTCTTCAAGCAGGGATGCAGGTGTGTGGTATTGTCTTCAGGGTCACTGTACTTCAAGGTTCAGCTGTGGATATAGAACTCAACACTCATTAACATAAAGTAAAAACAAGAAAAACTGAAAAACAGATTAAAATTCAGTTATCCATTTCTGTCTGGTGATACAATTCCTATTAGTAATTCATAGAGATGTCTGGCTTTCTCTAGCAGTTCTTAGTCAAAGGCTTCCCATTGTCCCTGTCCTCCAGGTTGCAGAGTAACAGGGGGCCTGGCCCCCGGGGAAGGGGGGGGGGGGGGTGGGGGGGGGTGTGAGCCATGTAAGTCTGCATTGACAGCATGCCCTGAGTTGGCAGCATGCCCTGCAGAGGTATTTGTGTCTGAGCACCCCCGCCCCTTTTGGACTCTGCTTCCCGTTTCCCGAGTTTCCTAAAATTGACCATTTACATGAGACTTGGATTTATATTGTTTTGCAAAATGACCAGGTTTCCCACATCATTGACAAGAGAAAACTCCTGTATTCCCAATTCCTTTCTGCTTTTTCCCTGTTTGTTTTTGTTTACAATCAGTTTTCAAATGCCCTTGCTGTCCGCATGCATAGCATTTCTGAGGTGGTTGTAAAACGGCTGCTAAAGCAGTCATTTTATGTTCCACAGACCCAACCTTAGCACAAGCTGTAACCATATCTGTCAATGAAGGATCCCCCGGAAGGGTATAAATCACCTTTTTACAATCCTCATTTGCATTTTCCCAGGCTAACTGTTTACACAAGATCTGCCTTAACTGTTCGTCCTCAACTTGTCTCTCCAGGGCTGCTGAAATCTTTTCTGCAAATTGCAAAAATGGTTCCTTTGTCCCTTGAATTATTTTTACAAATGGAGGTCTGGGAGAAGCCATTTCTATGGTTTTTATCAATGCTCCCATACCTATTTTTTGACATTGCTCAAGGATCAAAGGATGCCATCTAGCTTGTGTGTCTGGGTCACCAAATGCATTCCCTCCCATTAGGGCATCAGATCCCACGGTATATCTAGGATCGTCCTGAGGTCTGTGCATATTCTCTATTGCGGCTCTCTCTGCCATCTGTCTCCAGTTACTCTCAAAAACTCCGAACTGCACGGGCTGAAACAACACCTGAGCAAGGTGCTTGATATCAAAAGGTGCAAGCAAGTCTGTGTTTATCACTCGAATTACTTGCATAACTTCTGGAGACCCCAGGCCATATTTAGTAATTCTTTCTTGCAAATCCTGCACTACCCTCCAGGCAATCACCTGATGACTATCTTGCTGATTAGTTCCTGGTGTAGCTTTAAACACGAGATATGCTTGAACACCTTCCCCTGCACCAGCACTCCCCCCAGCAGCCTCCTCCCCGATCATGTCAGTGTCAGTTGTAAACACATCACGATTAAGATTAGGCATACCCAGCCTTTCAACCAGCTCCCAATCCCCACACTCAAGGGCTTTACGTTTGACTTGTTCCCAAAACCGAGCCAGTTGTCTCGGCTGCACTGTCACCTGACAAGGAGGCAGTGTCCAGGGCCTGGTTTTCCAAGCCTTATTAGAGCGACGACGATCACACTCTCTCTCCTGTGAACGCTCCCGCATTGACGCAGCCTCTGAGATTCCCCGATCAATTTCCCCTTCCTCCCCACTATCACTGTCCGTGTCAGAGTCCTTTGGCAGTGGAGGAAACGTTTGCAAAGGCTGTTCCGCAGGAGGCTGCACAGGCTGTGAAGATGGAAGCGGGGGGGCCGCAGTGGCAGGTTGTGTGGCAGAGTCTGTTCTCTGCTCCTTCAAACTCATTTTTGCTAATTGGTCAGCAGGCGAGGGATACACTCGCTCCTGCCGTACAAGGTCTCTAGGAGAAGGATAAGTGGGCAGCACATAGTCTTTTGGAGAGATATACGACCTTTCAGCTACACCGCTGTTTTTAGCAGAAGCAGGCTGAGTCTGAGGAGGATCAGGGGCCGCTCTCTCCAAACAGCACCCATCTCCCTTCTCTAATTCCATCTGCTCATCCTCTACAAGATTTATAGCTGTCTTTTCATTAGGTTGTCCTCCCTTTTCTTGCTCCTCTCTCCGTTTCTTTAAAACATCAAAGAGCGAGCGCCAGGTTGTTGCCAACTTTCGTGCCTCTTTATCTCCCCGAGAAATAGCTTCCCACAGTTCATCTCCAACTGCTTTCCAGGAGCTTACACTAAAAGCAACACTCTCATCTGCTGGAAAATCATGCGATTTTGCCCACAATAACATTTTTTTCAATGCATCGTCTGTTATGCTAGCCCCTGTGCTTTTTAACAAGACTTTCCATGTAGACAGCACAGTCTTTTCCTGGCTAGATAAATTATTACCCATATTAAATTTGTTCCCAATGGCTCACCTTAATCAAGGTGTCAAAGTTCGGTCGACCAAAACAGAATCCTCTGCTCTCAAGCTATGTTGGGCTCCGTCTCCAGCGGCACCTCGCCCTGCCGCTCGGTTCCCACTTTTTCAAGCAGGCGTCCTGCTCTCTTGGCAGGCTCCTTGGATTACCTTTATCTTTTATCCTGTTCAGTCTCGAACAAGTCGGCCAAGGGATCGCACCGACCCCAAAGATCGCGTCGGTTCGCCGATCGCGTCGTATCACATCGGGCTCACGGATCACGTCGGGGTCACCAGTTGTCGCAGTAGAGACGGACACACGACACGCGAGTAGTCCAAGGACAAAGAAGAAGTGCTTTATTAGTCTATGCTAACATCTTTATACCCTTTTTTCCCAGCTACTGTAACATGCTACTATTGGCCGCATGGAAAACAACACCAAAGCTATCTTCATAACAAGAACTTTCCCAGCACGTTAACAAGCCATACAAGCAGTCAACTACACACTATAAACCCTCCACCACATTCTTGGTGCTCCTCCGCAAGGCCATCTCTGGGTGCAAAACATCTTCCCTGGTTATCTTCTTGGCTGTTCCCCACTGTGGCTGCAGGTGTTCATACCATTGCTTTCTCACGGGGCTCTCTCACGGGTAAATTCTGAAAGCTTTCAAGTCCATGTCCGAGAGGCTTTCAGGCCTGCTGTCAGCCTCATCCATCCCCACAGATCTGAACTGCCAATCCTATGTCACAAGCTGAGCGTGTTCAGCCCTCAGTGAAACATGTCTACTGCTGACAGCAGAATACAACCCCATTGTAGTGGTTTCAGTTCGCCTATTCAGGTTTGTGGCTAAATGCCAGCACACTTACCTAAATTTACTTGATTGCTTGTTGTGAGATGAGGATTAGGAGTAGGCAAAGCAGGCTCAAACTTTATAAAGTACAAAGAAGTTTTATTAATATATCTAAGACAAAGGGAAAAGAAAAAAAAACCCAAGAAAAACCAGAACAAACTCCTCAGACTACCCCTCCTTCCCCACCTCTCCATTTCATTCTCCCTGACAACATACAAAAGACAACACTTTGACCTCCAGTCAGTTTACCACTTCAGAAACAGCTCTTGTTCCAGTTCATTTAGGGAGAGAAGTTTCTTTTGCTTACACCATGGATTTTTTGTAAGAAAAATACAGTTTTTATGGGTCTTCTGCTTCACCATTAGCCGCCGCCTGGAGCAAAGTCCAGCTTAATGGTGGATCTCTCCCACCCCAGTAGCCTTCCCACAGCCACTATGGTGGGTTATGAACAGTCCACAGGGTACCTGTTTTAAGGATGCCCAGCTCAATTGCAGCAACAAAGAAAATCCCTTCTGTGCTTAGCAGCACAGGTTCTCTTGACAACTCAGGTTTTCTAGCATTCTCCCTGGGACTAGGGCTCTGGGTCACAGCCTTTCCTCTCTCTTGGTTCTAGTTTCTTATCAGGCTGTACTTTTTCAACACTTACTTGTCTGTACTTAGGTATTTCAGTTCATTGGCTGCAATAAGAACTTCACATCCCCCTTTGGACTATATCTTCATATATTACAGAGAATTTATTAGCTCAGTCCCCAACCATGGTTCTCCAAAAGTTTTCAGCTTCACTCTTGAAGCAACTTCCCATGCACCTCCTTGTAAGTATCAGTTCTGCTTTCCTCACTGACTGTAAAGTCTCTGCGCTGTACTATGTCGATGTCCTCACTCGTTCCTCTCTCTGCGAGGAAGGATGGGTGTCTGTGAGTTTAGTCCAGGCATGGAGAGAGTTAATCTCTGTTTCTCTCTCTCTCTCTCTGGCAGTTGTGAAGGATCACGTGCTCTTTGCCGGGCTTGTTTTCTTTTGGAAAAAAAAAAAAAAGCGGTCCGAGGCCTGATGCCAGACGCTCTCAACGACCGTCTCTCTGCTTGGCTCTGCCAAGCTGGCTCGGCCTGGTAGGGCCATCTGGGCCCGGGGTGACAGGGCAGGGCCTGGCCCGAGCTGGATGGAGTCCGGCTTGGTCCTTGCCTGGCCCGGCTCTCTCTCTCTCGTGTAGCTGACACACCGGCTGAGCTGGATCTGCTGAAAATTCCAATCGTTTCCTCCCCCATGCCTGCCCGGCTGCAGAGGCACGGCTGCCGCAAAACCTCCCTTCCCCCCCCATCCCTCCTTTGGAAGGAGGTGGAGGAGGGCCTTACCAGCGAGAGAAGCAGGAGTTGCTCCTCTCTACACAGCAGCAGCAAGTCGAAAGAGGAAGAGCATCAGAGAGTCTCTGCATATATATGGTTTTTTCCTCGAAGGCGGATCACTTTTTAATTGGTTTACCTACCTATCAATTCTTAAAACTACCTGATTATTGGCTCTCTCTTGCAGGAAGGAAGTTGTATTCCTTCCTGCAGCACAGATCACTTCCTAGATTTTGACCCCTCTGGCCTAACCCAGGACACCCATCCTGTCTCCTCCATTTCTAAATAAAATCTAACAGGAAGAGAAAAATAGACCCTCTGCAAAAGGGAACTGGATTTTTATTTCCACATTTAAGCAACTCAACTCAAAGCTGCTGCTTGTCTCTAGGCCCATCTAAACAGCTCTGGAGAAACTATATAGCCATGGTGAACCGCTTTTGGGAGTCTCACTGATGAAAGACATTCCTCACTCATACAAACCAGCACTGCAAGTGGTGAAGGACTGCAAAGAGGGTGTGTCATGGACTCTGCTTGCATGGGGCCTGGGGGAATCACTAAGATTTCTTCTCTCTTTACAGAGCACTGTTACAGGTGGTGCTGGAGACCTGGCTGCTGTCCTTTGCCTTCTGACAATCAGATGTCATCCTTTTTCTTTTTAATCAATTTCCAGCTTTCTGTCCATATTCAAAACACACCAAACTGGTGCTTTTTTTTTTTTTTTTAAATCCATTTATTTCTTTGCATCTGCAAAAACATGGCCCACGACACATTCCCACCTCAAAGACACAAATGTTTTTCATCCTGCCACTTCAAAGCTCTTGGCCAAAATAGGGAATTTTCAAGGACTGGCACCTGTTTACAAGGAACTGCTAGCTAAGGCATGGAATAGAAAATGCACATTTCTTCCTTGAGCTAAAAACTATGATAGCTGGAAAAGTGAGGAATGTAGTGAGGGCAAAAGTTTAAAAAATTAGTTCAGCTGCCTACTGCCATCCACATCACACAACTGGTGACTTCACTTGGGCTTGAATATACATCCAGCTTCCTTATGTAATCCATCAAATGTTTTCAAGCCGTGAGTTAACAACAACAGCGTGAGCTGCTGTGGTTCTTGGGAAGTTACAATCACCGCACACAGCCTCTTTCTAAGATAATGCAGTAACTCTGCCGTCCATGGTCTAATTTAGAGGCACTGGCTTGTTGGGAACATGCACTTTTAGGTGACCACTCTATGCATTTACCTGTGTCCATAAATGTGCACCATATTGGGGTAGCCAACATCACACCAACCACTCATTTTGGTGCAGGGTGATGCACACAGACCTTGTCTGGCACTGCTGCTCCCCAACCACTAGATAAGAAGCCCGATCCAAACCACTGCAAGTACAGAACATTGCAAAGGGTCACTCAGATTCCACTTAGTGCTCCAAAGTGGTCATATTTAACATGACCAGTCCAGCATCTATGCAATTTGTTTCTCCTAAAAGCAAGGTTTTCTTTCCTAAGTCACAAGCCCACAGCCACTGGCATGACCAAGTGTTACATCCTGGTGGAGAATATTTTATAGTACTGAAGCACGCCCCACCTTGCACGTTCAGTGTATGAAAAATAACATTTCACTTAGCTCCAAAAATAACCAAAAAGCAGGCTGGAGGTCAACATTTTGGCCATGAAAAGGAAACCAATCACGCTAAATTATGCATCTCTCATCTCTCCAAGTTCTTTTATATGCCAAACTAAACACAGACTAAACACAAATGTCAAGGAAAATTGTGAAGAAAGGGAAGAGTCCAAGGATTCCATGAACCAGATGGTTTAGACATAGAAATGCATGCAACTGTTGGCAACAGCTTTCTGTGCCTGTACCAATTTTTCATCTGATCAGTGTCTTCAGGAACTGGGAGATTCATTAACAGATACTTACATACAGGATACTTTAAGTTTCAGGGGAAAAAAGGTTTGTTCAGCTTTCCCCCTCCCCCCTTTTAACAGGGCAATAAAACAAAATTGGCAAAAGACTCAAGCACATGGGGATGCAGAAGCTTACACATCCCCCACCCCTTGGATTTCCAAGAGGAAAAGCATAAGCATTCAAAAAAATCCTTCTGTAGCTTTTCCTGTAGCTGCAAAAAGTGTGGGTCTCCCTTGTTAAGGCCATTCTTGGAACTGGTGGCTGGTAACTGGTGTTACTTTTCTTCCTATATGAAGACACAGACTAGGCCATACCAATTTTTTGGACACTGGATCAGATTTCCAGCCAATCTGAGAACGTTACTTCCAAACACAGCTTTCTGACTTCTTATATCTTACTATCCTGTTGAAAGTTTTAAAGAGGGTTTTCTTCATCAGAAAGCCTCTTTTATTTACAAGTACATATGTGTCCTGTGTTCTTCATAAGACTGGGGACTGAAACGAGAAATTATATATATCCAAATATAAAAAAGATGGAATTTCACAATAGCATCACCATCACTAGCAAAAAAACTAATGAGAAGTGGCATAAGTACCTCTAAATTTCAAAGCTCTTATTTCACAGAGAACATATTGTTCTTAAATAGCTGGAACCAGACAATTAATTTACCTCCTAGAAGACCACATTTTCTTGAAATGAAGTCACAGTAATGTGCTAATATTATAAGCACTGGTCTCTGAGCTCACTACAGAATTAAACTGGAGAAGGATGTGTATCGGTTGGCCGCTGGATGCCCGCCCGGATTTGGGCAGCCGCGAGCTAGCGATGATCCTGAGTGCCCCTGACCCTCTCGAGGGTGTGACTCTCCAGAGGCTTCAAGTATGAGCCTGCCAGTGGGCTGCTTGCCTAAGCAGGTGTCGCGCTAGGAGCAGGAACAGGCGCAGCTAACAGCTGAAGAAGAGAAGAGAGGGACCCCTGTTTGGGTATTCTGTGCAGGTTTATTGCGGAGCCTTGCACAGAGGGAGCCCAGGGACCACGAGGCCCTGAGCACCCCCTGACACGAACTTATAAGGGGGAATAACAACCAGTCATCTGAGGGTTCAGGGGCAGAGTTAGGGAGGGTCCAGGGTAAACAGTCCAATGGAGGGGAGGAGAGGGAGGGGTTAGGAGAGAAGAACAAATCAACGACTGAACAAAGGGGAACTTTCTGGAACACGGGGAATTGTTGACATAAGTAATAGCTTATCAGGGAGACCTAGGCAATCCCGCCAGATCCCGGGCTAAACCACTGTTTCCTCCATCCCAGGGGGATATCCCCTGGTCCCGGGAGCCCTCCACCAGGGCCCCCCCTCCCCCTTGGGACCTTCCGGAGCTCTTTGGTCTTCATAACAGTGGTTTACAACCGCAACAGATGTGGGGTCTGAAAGAGATGGTTTTAATGGGATCACTTAGCAACAGTCAAGTCTTCAGCACTGTCAAAACGACCAAATGAACACTGCCTGATACACTCTTCATTCTTCAAAACCTGGCATTTTGCAGAAGTATTGGCAACATTCATGTTTACAAAGTTGGCAGAAAACAAATGTTTATTTTTATCCTAGAATTATCACACAAAAAACTGCTGTTACAACCGTGCTGGTGTTCTGATTCCTTTCAAACCTCTACTGGTGCCCATGAGGGCTTTACACATAGACCAGGGAACTGGAAATTAATTTACACTTCTTCATTACACTAAGCCCCTCAAAACAGTTTCATACAGCATTTTGATGATCATAGGTAAACAGAAAAATAACTGAGCTTCCTAGTAAAGAGGGAAACATACCACCATTTTTTCCACATCAGAGAGCAACTGAGGTTTTGGCTTGGGCCATGAGTATGATGTACACACATCATGAATAAAGTACGGAGGCGACTTCTTCCACCATGTCCTCCCACCTGTTCTCATTTCAGTCTGAGTTGCAGTTACTGAACTGTGCACTGGAGCCAGGAGCAGATTTGGTAGCCAAAGACCACCACATCACACCAGTGTTACACACCTGTACTTCATCACTGCCATTTCTACCCCAGTAAGTGAGGCAAACACAGACCCTGCCCAGCTGCCCAATGTTCTCTCTGGCAGATGATGTTTTTTAGCCCCTTGACCACTACCACCTGCTCGTGTTTGAAACACCTACACTGTAGCACCTAATTCTTCTGCTTTCCATTGCCCTAGGGCAGGGTTCCCAAGCCTCCTCACCAACACTGAGCCTGCCCTCCATCTCTGTGCCAGTTTAGTAGCTTTAGTTCAATCTGACCTGAAAATGAAAACACTCCAACCAGTCATGACTTAAGCAAAATTTCCATATGTATTATGTCAGTTACAGTTATGCAATGGCCAATATTAGTAAATTCGTAGCTAATTTTAAATTAAAACTCTGAAAAAAACAGCGACAAACAGTTCCATGGCATGTACCATTCTTACCATGGGGATAATGCTTACCCTTTGTCCAAAGGGACAGTGGAAACAAGTATAAATATAGAAACTGTCTCAAAACTGCAAATCTAAGCCGATGTTAATGCTCTAAACTGTCACTGACTTCCACTAAAATTATTCAGATCCAAACATAAGCAATTATTTAGGACATCAATTTATAACATAATGCTGGTGACCCTGTACCAGTCAGGCTGGATTAGTTTCTGTCCACAAAGCAAACTACAGAGTGGCAATAGTTTTATCGCTGGTCTTGCAAGAGCATTTAGTATGTAAATATGGTTTTTTAAAGATATACACACACACTTCCCCAAATTCAACTGTGGCTGAGTATTCCCCTTCCAGTTTTCAATAATTTTTAAACAAATTAGATACTAAGCCCTTTCTGTTTGGATGCTTTGCTTTGTTTTTCCAGCCTGAACGAGTCTACAAATATTTTCTTAATTATACAAGGCCAATGTTTCACTTTGCAAAAATTGAAGATGAAGGAACACTTGAAGCTTCAGCACCAGAAGGAAAACAAGGAAGAGTGCAGAGGGTAGCTCCATTCGGAACCACAGAGCTGTAACAATTACTGTTCCAGTTTGATACAAGTAACTTATAAAGACTTTTATTCTAAGTAGTCCCATTATTCCTGACAACCAAAGTGATTCTTATGTGAGATCGGACCTTCAAGACCCTTGAGCTGCTACAGTCTGTAATCCTGCAGAACAGCAACACAAACCAGTTCCCCATAAGCACTGGAGAGATAAGAATACTTGTAATCTCTTGCAAAATGTCATCTCAGTTCATTCAAAACTTCACCTACTTCCTTAGAAAAAGAAGTCTATCATTCTTGGAGTTTGTTCTTTTTTGTTGTTGTTGCTGGAGTACTGAGTTCTTGACCTAAGGTTTTATTTATACATTAGGCCGAATGAGGGTAAGGAGAGAAGAAGAGCACCATAATATTAGCAGATTAATTAATATTACTTGTGATGACACTGATGAATTTCCCTGTTTGTCCCCCATCTCTCCTTACTATTTTCATTTTGCTGCCTTTTTCAATTTTTCCAGAGTGCTGTCAACAGAGTTGTGGAAGTTCCTTCCTTTGTGAGAACAACATTGCTGATTTCCTCTAAGTCTTTGCTTCCATAGGAAGCAGATACCTGGCAGATTTGCAATGGAATGCTAAATCAACTATGGAAGTTCTGCACTGTCTGTTTCTGAGAAAGTCGCAGAAGTTCTTCTCTAATTGCTTTGATAAGAGAGGCTGACGAGTGACCTGGCTGGAGGTCCTCAGTGGAACTGGTCGTGTAGAAAAGGCCCTGGCCCTGAAGGCTGTTGTGTGGGAGTTGAGCAGGAGGTGCTGAGGGCTGCCTGGCTGAAGTCCTCGGCATCTGGAATACTGGTGAGGAGGAATATTCTTGATGTCCATGCATATGCATCTGGAAAAAGGGAGACAGCATTATTGTACTTTCTGAATAAGCATGATTATCCCAGAAAAGACAAGAAAGCAAAAAGGCAAAGAACAGGGGGGAAAGCAACACGGAGATGCTTCTATCTGCTGCAATGGTTCTTCTGTTACATGAATGAGTGGTATCTCTTATGGAGCACAAAATAACAAGTGTACGCCAAATTGTTGGACTGCCTCAAGTTCAGAGATCCCCTTTCCAATCTACAGTATGTTTAGGAACTGAAATGGAAGGAGGTAGGGAGAAACCCAACAGGACTGGAAATCAACAGAATTGGCTTCTCTTTCCATCCACTTCCATCAACTTTCTAAAAGACAGCAGGCAAATCACTTTTTTCCCAGCTGCTATTTCTCCATACTATATATAAGCACAGATACTACTACTTCCACCTTCCCTTTTTCTACCTGCTTTGCCTGTTCAGACTGTACACTTGTGAGGACTCTGTGACTGACCAGTGCTCAGGAAAACACTGTCAACAGAAGAAGCAGCAGAAGAAAATTCCTTGGATTTGAAATATTAGATTTTTCCATACTCAATATCTGATAAACGCTATCCCAGCTTAGGGACAGTCATTGTTTAAGGGCAGAAAGGGGTTAATTCCGCTTCTGTTCAGTAACATACATTTTCCAACAAAACGAGAGACAGAGAACAGAAGCCTGAGTTTATGGCTTGTCTTTCTGCAAGACAATCTGCTTACACCAAAACAAAGTATGGATTTACAGTACACTGGGTAACCATGATGCCTGAAGGATTTTTTGCTTTCTCTTGTATATACTTTTTACACAGTTCTCTATATCCACAAGTATTAGCATGCATACTTTTGATGCTTTAGGTGTGATAGTTTAGCCTGGTTTCTTAGTGTCCAGTAGACCAGAAGACTAAACACCCCAGAAACTGTAGAGTTAGAAGACCAAACATTCTATTGTTGTAAGAACTCAAGGTCCCCTAGCAGGACAGATTCTGTAAACTAGAAGTTAGCCCACCCCAGCCCCCTTATTGGGCCCTCTTGTTAGATATGCTAATGTGTAAGGTCTTTAATTGTATACTTGATTGGGGTGTGGGAGGACATTTGTGATGCTGTCACCTGGGTGAAGCAATGCAGCGAATGGGATCCTATTAAAATACTGAGGTAAACAACCCCCAACCCTCTAACCGTGTCTAGTTTCTCATTTCCTAAGACCAGGAAAAAGGCATCAACCACACCAACTCCCAGTATGTACACAAACAAGGTACATTTTGAAAATCTAGTTTCCAGCTGACAACCCTGAAGCGTTTCCTCTTGCCTCATATTGCTGAAGGCTGAGAGACAGCCTGAAGTAAACACAGGACACAGAGGATGGAATGCACAAGTGGGAGCAAAGCAATGCAATCCCCTCTCTGGGGGAGCATCAGGTTCAGACCACAGCCATCACAAGTCAGTGAGCACTACCTTTCTCTGGGGACAAGCCTTAAGGAGTAGCAGAGAGAGCAGCCTGATGGGGGAAGAAAGGACAGCAAGGTCAGCTAGAAGGGGATTTGGGAGTGAGGAGGAGGGGAATGAAGACATTACAAAGTAGAGCCTGGGAAGGATATGGGGGATCTAGAGCGGCAGTGGCAGCGGTGCGCAGGGAACACAAAAATGCATGGGAGCAAGTTCCTTAACATCTCTCATAATGCAAATGAATAATATTTAAGCCATTTTGTATAAAGTAGAACTAATAATAGATTCTGAGTCTCTTGTGCAGCTCACATACAGCACTCCTTTACACAGTTAATTTTGGGAGACAGATTACGGGGAAAAGAGGCTTTAATAGAAGAATGATAGGTAAAGATTTTCCAAGTAACACCCTGTCTTTTTATAAAAGAGAGGTGATTTCAGTATCAGAAAGGAATGAATGGGTCTCTTGATTGTTCAGAATTATTCATTTGGCAGTGAAACCTGAAACTAATTCATATGTGCAGGCTAGAGTTGGCAAACCTGGCAAGTACTCTGTGGGTTTATAGAGAAGAGATGACAAAAAAATATTAAAAGGAAACACTCCTTGATACATGAGTCTTAACAGCAACCTAAATTATGTTCAGGTTACTTTCACATTAAAATACACTATGTGATTTAGCTCCTATCTCTCATTCCACTGAATTACCACCATAAGAATGGTTTCTTAAGGTAAGTTAGGGAGTCTGATGACCACAGTGGCTGTTTTTTACATTAAATTTATCAAGGTTTTCTTAAATATCTCAGAAAAAGAAAGGGGTGTGTTTCTGTGATTTCACATATAGCATCAGAATTAAATACTCCTGTAAAATTTCAATACCACATTGGTTCAGAAACCTAACCTCTACTAACCTACAACAGCAAAATAACAAGACCAAAGAGGCTGAAATAATTTTTGATGTTTTTTTTTAAAATTCTTTACTAACAGAATGTATTGAGTCTGACTGGGGTAAAGCTCACAGCCCTTACAGTGCTGTGCTTTGTATTGGTAGATAGTGTTGATAACAGAGCAGTGTTTTGGCTACTGCCAAGCAGTGCTGTCCCTCTGACATTCCTTCCCCCCACCAAAGGGGATGGGGTGGGCAAGATCCTGGGAGGGGACACAAGCAGGCCAGTTGACCCCAGTCAGCCAAAGGGATATTCCATACCATATGACATCAGCTCAGATATATAAGGGAAAGAAGAGAGGAGGAGAAGGAGGAGGCACTCAGGGCTGGTCCATGTTTGCCTTCTTGAACAACCATCACGCGTACTGAAGCCCTGCTTCCCAGAAAGTGTCCGGACATCACTGCTGATGGGAAGTAGAGACTGATTGTGTTTCTCCTCTGCTCTTGCACGCGCAACTCTCGGCTTGCTTGTTCTATTTTTCCCGCTGTAATAAACCTGCCTTATCTTACCCTGGTAGTCTTTCCCCATATTATTTTCTCCCCTCTCCCAGTGGGAGAGGGAGTGATAGAGTGACTGAGTGGGCACCTGGCACCTAGCCGGGGTCAACCCATGACACAGAAACACACAAAGATATATAACATTATATATGCAAAAATACATAGTTTCATATAATATCTATAAATGTTATATTTTTATTTAGAAACTTCTGGATAATTAATAGCAGTACGAAACAATTGACAAAAATATCTTTATTGAATCTTCCTTCTTAAGGAATGAAGATTTATGAGATGAAATTGTGAATTTGTTAATCTCCATTTAATAACTGCTGAACTCTGTCCAATTTCAACCGAACTGGATGTATAAATATATACACAGACATACTTGTGTATATGTGTATGTATGAACAGATACATAAAATTCACAAAATCAGGTAGCTAATTAGACATAAACCTGATTTGTTATAACCTTATTTGCTATCATTGAGTCTGCTTCTGAGTGGCAGAAAGGTCAAGTTAGGCTATGCTCTGTTGGATCTCTTAGCCAGCATGCATCTCACAGGGGCTATCTCAGGGACATGAAAGACAACTGAGTTTGGTGAGATTTTTTTAGAGACTCTAGAGTGGGCAGTTGAGTAGAAGAATAGAGTGAAAGGGTAGGAGTATCTTTGGGGAAACACTGGAAACCTGGAGGAAGGCTTGGGAGAACAGTGGAAAGCTATAGGGGCCCGTAGATGGGTAGGAGGTGATGCCAGGTGGCAGAGGGAGGTGAAGATATGCAAGACACTGAACCCATCTGTAAGAAGCCAGGCTTTGTTTGTTCTGCTGCTCAAATGAGCACTTGGTCAGGATTGTATTTTGTGTCAGCTAAGGAATATATGAACTGAAGCAACCAGTGAGCAAAAAGTTCTGCCAGAGCCAAGGAAATCTTTAAACTGAGATGAACCAAAAGAAAAACAGCCTGGATTTAAATGACCTGAACAGGAACCCACCCACAGGATCTAGAAAAGCCATTTTCAGAAAAGAGAGACAAATGTAAAGAAAGGTCAATAAATAGTAACCCAGAGATGTCTCTGAAAATGAAACGAGACACTAAGATCTCTCATGCGAGTGCTCTTTTCGATGTAAACTGAATTTATGATCTTGCATTCAAATGCCACAGTTTCAAGCACAGAAAGCACATTAAATTGGAGAAATGGATCTTTCAGCTTTGATAGTTAAAGTTTTTGAACAGTATCAAATAGTACACACAGTTCTCAAAAACTTCATGCTGCTCCTCTTGAGTTCATTTGGAGTGGAAGCAGCTCAGTTTCACCAAAATCTTAAGATAAGCCAATCCTGTTGCATTTCCTTTCTGCAAAGCTATTTCAAGATCATCAAATACTGCAAAGCAACTTCAAGTAGTGTGAACACACACTGTCCTAAGTAGGCAAAAGGAGGAGATCCTGCCTTCTTTCCTCAAGGAAGAAAACTAAGAAGCAAAAGAAGAAGCACAAAGTTGTCACTCTCAAGAGTACTGCAATACACCTGTCACAGGTCAGTCTGCTGCAGGATGTAAGTACACCAAAGAGGGACGGGTAGCAGGCAAGTGTCTCTCTCCTGGCAAGGCCATATACTATCTTCAACCTCACACATCTTGCTGAATCAAAAATTTCAACCTCTAGAAGCACCACTGCCAAGAACATGAAATCACCATGGCTGCCTGGGCAACACTGATAAACGAGTATGTATTAATTTGCCACATCCTGCTGACTTAGGTCAGGACAGGAACTTGTTTAGAAACACCTCTAATGTTATGTGCAACTATGTACCTTTTTCTGCTGCCCTGGCTCCTACTGTTAGCACTGATACAGAAGATAAAAGAACTATATGCATACAAAATAGGATGGTAGCCTGGGACAATTTAATTCAATGTTTTCTAATGAAAATGATCTCAAAATACAGAGGCATATTTCAAAGAAGGAATGGAAAGCAGTATCCACCTCTGCTGGAGCTCAGAAGCGGAACTGGATGAACTGCAATTAATGGGTGAAGGCATCAAGTGAGAAAAAAAAAGGTTACGGTAAAATGAGAGAAAGCATTTAGAGAAGCAAAGGTGAAAGAACAGCAAGCAGAAGTCAGAAGAGCTAACAAGGGTTTGAAGAGCAAAGCAAAGAATGTCAGAGAAGCAACTAAAATATTCTGGAGGGGGGAAGTTCCAAACAGTAATACAAGAAAAAAATACCCAAACATTTCACTACTTTGGAAACTATACAAATGTGTAACACAGTACTCACTGCATCTCGCCTAGCACATTCATCCTCTCCACGGTACTGGGGCCACCCTGGTCCCCCTGGCTGGCCATGCCCTGCTCTGCCTGAGGGGATCTCCACTGGTTGACCTCCGATCCTGCTAGCAATTCCCACCTGAGTGAGGTGCTGTATCTGAGAACCTTAAAAGCAAATATTGGTTTTTTTTTTCATCTTTATACACAGTCAAGTTTGCGGGACGGACAAATGATAACATAAAACTTTGTTGGAAGCAGGAGACGAGAAGAAAACAGTTCTGTTTCTGTGCAATTAATAAAAATCAGCAGAAGGAAGGCTGTCAGTGTGGAATAAAGACAGAAAAAAGTTATGTGCATTTTGTGCAGTTCATGTGAATGTGATGCATTTCATGGCACTGCACTGAAAGAAGAGGTTGAGACACATGCACCTCTGACATGGGCTACTCTTCATTCCAAAAACATGCCAGTCCTTTCCAAACAGCGCTTACTGAAAGCTCTGGCAATGCCTTCATGTCAATTACTCAGCATCAAAGAGAAGACATTTGCTCCTGTGGCACACCTTATTTGCATCACACTGGCAAGACCCTAACTCTGCAGACTGCCTCCTGTTCCATGGCTCTGAAGAATAAAATACATGACTACGTAAGAGTGTGCTTCTCTCAGCTGTGCTTTGTGATTAAATATTAAACGATGCTGTTGTTAACAAATGAGAAGGTCAGAACACACTATCTCCTCCAAGCCTGAAAGCCAACCTCCTCCTTTCTCCTTCTCTTCCCTCCCTCCCACTGCTTTCAAACATATGCAGGGATAGCTGCCACCATTAATTGCAAGAGACATGTAACAACTTGCCAACTTTCCTCCTTCATGAATTTCCTCCCACAGGGAAATGTCATGCATATTTTTATTCTTAAAATTACTAACAATACTTTATTATTCATTAGAAGTGAAACACATTTAACCCAGAGATACATAAAACTGTGTGTATGTACAAAAAGGGAGGAAGAGACAAAAACAACAGTGTGATTTACATGATGGACAGTTAGATCACTTTCCTGTTTTCCTCTCAAAACCCCCAAATATTTGAGAAGTTTGATATTTACACGTAATTATGCTAAGGGACAGAAACTAAATATATGAAGTACCTCCAAACTTTAAAGCAGAATACATATGAACATTTAGATAATAGTGTGAATCAGAGAATAAAACAACCATCATTAAGCTGTAATAGTTACTATATTCCTACTATTCTCATTCATTTAACATTTACAGGGAGATGAGAGCAACTATCAAAACTAGGCTTCTCACATAAGTATATTATCATATTTCCAGTCTTTTTCAAGGAAGAAAATATTTATCTGGGAGAAAATTAACTGTAAGATTTGCATAGCAATACAATCTTTTATTCTTAGAAGTGTTTGCTGCTTAACTGCCATGTGATGTTAGCATCTTAATCATGATAGCATTGGTGGCTGCTATCAAAATTACCTCAACCAAATCAGGGAAGGTGATTTCATGTGGGACAGCAGAAATAGATAATACAATCTAAAACTAAGAGATACTGCTTTAATGCATACAACTCTACAAAGAGAAATGAGAAACATAGATGTAGAAAAGTATTAAAAATTTTGCTATTTAGCATGCTGATTTGGGATGCATCAATTAGTTCATTTAGCACAACAGAATGAGTTCAAAATAAAAAGTTAGCATACATCGTACTCTCTAAAACAAGTAATTTTCCATTCTTAAAGAAGAGGGTTTTGTGAAAATATGCTTTGTGATAACCAGTGCTTGTAAGATACTAAAAAAGGGGCAAAGCACTTCCTTTTTCTGCAAGGTCCTATGAAAGTGAAGTTAACCTCACTTTGTGATCATTTTTTCTTTGGGCATTGAGGTCAAGGACCACGTATCACATGTAGCAGCTGAAGGAAAATGACATCTTAATGGTGACCTTGGCATTAAAGCAGATACAGAAAAGGATCAGTTATTTTACTGCATATTCAACTTAATGGAAGTGTACCTGCAATGCTTCCAACTGGTCGTGGCCGTGCCACTGATAGCATTTCCTCTGAGTACATCCCTCTGGAGGAATACTGAACCTCAGGTGGAGGCTGCTCTCCGTGCATTAACTCTGCAGGCTGAAGAAAACCTGGCCCAAAGTTCTGCCTGTGAGAAAAGGACTCAAGATTAACATAAGTGAAATTCCTTATTAGAAACAATAACGTAGGTGTACCTCACACAGCAATTCTTTATGCCTTTTGATGTAATTGTAACCTTCAATGTGTGGTAGTTTGAAAGCAAATCAGTGAGAGGCTCAAAGTCTGTGGTAGACAGGGACAGGCGGACGGAAGATCTCGCGGTGTGACGGAAAGCAAGGGCAGCATGGAACCCTCCCCCCTCCATTCCTGCATGATAACAGATCACCCAAAGTATGCAACCCCTCCGGACCCAGTAGTTTTCCACTCCTTACTAACCCTAGCTATCCCATCGTCCCCTTTCTGACGTAGTGAAGCCCCCTAGACTATTTAACCTCATGAGATAAGGTAATAAACGCCATTTGACCATCCACCACATTGGTGTCTGTGAGTCGTGGCCCGAGTGGCCCGGGTGAGGCCGGGCTGCCGTGCTGTCGTTCTTGAACCAGGTCGCCTGCCTTCACAGCAAGAAGGCAACATAGTGGTGCCGAAACCCGGGAAGAAGAAGAGGAGCTCGGGCTACGGGATTCGCCTGGACAAGCGGCAGCGGCCGGGGCAGCGAAGCTGACTTCAGGCGGGGGAGACGTCCCCAAAAGGACCCGCGGTTACTATGGAAACCGTCGCAAAGGTCGTGAGTCTACTTTATAAGCTGTGGGGTATTAAGTGTAAGCTCAAGGATTTTTATATTGCTATTGCAAAACTCCTGGAGCTTGGGGCGATTGAGCGTCCAGCAGAAATATTACACCCAGAGGTGTGGGAGAAATGTACCAATGTTTTAGCAGAGGATACTAAATCCTCGGGCAGCGGAAAAAGTCTCAAAGCGTGGGGGAAAGTAGAAACAGCTTTACGCCAAGCGCTGGAACAACAGGAGACTTGGAAAGCTGCACGTGCATGTTTATTAGCTACTCCTAAGCTGGGGGTGGGAGCAATGACGCAGACAGACCCCGAAAGCGGTCTATCTGAGAGCGGGGGTTCGCGGGGACCGGGCGCGCTTCCCTCCTCCCCGAACCCGAATCCAAACGCCCCGGGGCCCCCAGAAAACCTCCCGACCCTCCCGCCGAGCCCGCCGGATCCAACCCCTGCCGCGGAAACTTCCCAAACGTCCGCGGTTTCCCCCTCCATCCCTCCGCCACCGGTTAGCGATCCAACGCTGAAAGCACAGCAATCCGCGCGGTCTTTTTGGGAGGGATTGGCAACCGAAGCCAGAGAAACCGAGAGGGCAGCTAGAGGAGGAGCGCGGGTGAACCCCCCTCCCCCGCCCTATGCAGTTCAAAATGGCGCGGGCGACCCAGGAGATGGGCGGGGCCAGGGTTTCATTGGCGGGAGCGAGCAGAACGAACAAAGATCGCGAGTGTTCGCTGCTGCGCATGCGTGGGAGGAGAGAGCTGCAAACGCGCGGGCACGGGAGAGCGGCAGAGAGCGCATGCCCAGTCAAGGGCCGTGCTCAATGCCATTATCAGTTAAAGGAGAGCCCTCCCCTTACGAGAGGCAGGGCAAGCCCAGGGGGCGGGACCAGCACCGCCCCCGGGGGGAGGAGCGGGGTCGGAGCCACCAGAAAAGGCACGGAATCCCGGAAGTGCTCTGGCAGTCGACTTCCGGCTCTGAGTCCGACAACAGCTCCGCTAGCTCTGCTGAGTTATCGGAAACTGACTGGGACACAGAGTCGGAAGAAGTAGAGCTATCACGATTTGAAACGAAAACGAATAAAGTTTTAAATCGCGCCGGAAAGCAACCACAATACAAATTCACCGACTGGGGAAAGATAAAAATAGCTTGTGCAGAATAGGTACCCTCAGCCGCAATCCATGCTTTCCCAGTGAGAACCACCAGGCAAAACGGAAACCAACAACAAGTATATGACCCAATAAACCCCAAAGATATACAAACGATTGTCAAAGCAATCTCAGAAAAGGGGATGGATTCCATCATTGTTTCCACTCTCATAGACGGCCTTTTTAGCAATGAGAACCTGCTCCCCTTTGATATTAGACAAATAGGTCGCATGATTTTTGATGGGGCAAGAATGATTGTTTTTAAACAGGAATGGACAGACAATTGTGCGAGCCTATTAGCCCAGTCCTCTGGGGCGGGGCAACCACTGCATGGCTCGAGTTTATCTAGGCTGACAGGGAAACATGATGAGATGATTACACCTCAGCAGCAAGCTGCACAATTGCGAGCTGAGGAAGTCAGGGCCACAACCCGAGCTGCCAGAGAAGCCATTCGTGCTGCATCTCGTGTGGTAGCTAAGCCTTCACTGTGGTCCGCCATAAAGCAAACAGAAAGTGAAAGCTTCACAAAGTTTGTGGACCGCCTACAGGCAGCAGTAGACGCCTCTACCCTGCCTGCGACGGCAAAAGGACCCGTTCTAGCAGACTGCTTGCGGCAACAAAGTAACACTGTTACCAAAGAACTCTTGCGCTCCGTTCCAATAGGAGCCAGCCTGGCTGATATGATCAAACATGTAGTTAGGGAAGAACAGCTAACCCCTTTTCAGGCTGTCGTACGTGATCTAACTAGTGCAATGGCGTGCTTCAAATGTGGACAGGCAGGCCACATCACAACAGGCTGTCCCCACAAATCCCAGCCTCCCCCGGCGGGGCCTCCATCTCCAGCGCGCGTGAGAGGGCCCTGTTGGAGCTGCAGGAAGAAGGGACACCTCGCTAAGGAATGCAGATCCCGACCCCAGGGAAACGGGAGGGGGAGGGGGCATGCGGGCCGCACCCAGCCTCCTCCCGCTGCGAATGCAAGGCGGCCCATCTATGCCAACCCCCAGGGGGGTGGGGGGCCCTCATTCCCTATGCCCCCGCAGGAGACAGCCAGTCTTGCACCCACACAAACGGTGCAAATGCAGAGTTTCACAGCACCGCCAGCAGCACCATTGCACCCACCACAGCCACAAGCCGCACTTGTGCCACAGGGCCAGCAGGGGGCGCCCCAGAGCAGAACCCCTGGGTGGCCCTGGCCATGAAAGTAGGGAAAGAGCCCCTGATAGTGTGGGGGACATGCCGCCTCTATGGCAGTCAGGATCCCCACGCCATAGGGCTTCAGTTTTGGGCAGACACGGGTTCAGATTGTACAATTATTCCCCAAGCACATTGGCCACAACATTGGCAATTTACAGAAGTCCCCCCAGTGAATGGTGTGGGAGGGCCATCCCAGGCGTGGAAAAGCACCCAGTTGGTAACTATAACACTTCATTTTGTATGTTAGAAGCTACCTTTCTTTCCCTGAACGAATCCAACCCGAACCTAACTGATTCCTGCTAGCTTTGCTATGACGTCAAACCCCCCTTCTACGAAGGAGTTGCTTTAAATATCCCCTTCAGTTACTCCACAGCCGACTCCCCTCACCAGTGCAGGTGGGATACTCCCCGCAGAGGAATCACCCTGAGTCAAGTCACGGGTCGAGGCAGATGCTTTGGCAGTGCAACCTTAGCAAAGAAAGGCAACATCTGCACCAAAGTTGTCAAGCCCAACAGAAAGAATAAGTGGGTGGTTCCATCCGCGTCTGGGATGTGGGTTTGTCAGCGATCTAGAATGAGTCCTTGTGTGTCTCTTGCAAAATTCAATGATTCCACTGACTTTTGTGTCCAAGTTCTAATTGTTCCTAGAGTCCTGTACCATACAGACGAAGAGATGTACTACCTCTTTGAGAAACCCGACCGGCTCCACAAAAGAGAACTGTTAACAGGTGTAACTATCGCAATGCTGCTCGGCCTGGGAGCAGCCGGAACGGCCGCGGGTGTCTCAGCTCTTGCGACCCGAAACCAAGGACTGTCTCAGCTACAAACGACCATCGATGAAGACTTGCAAAGGATCGAGAAATCCATTTCCTTTCTAGAGAAATCAGTTTCTTCACTCTCAGAAGTGGTCTTGCAGAACAGGCGAGGATTAGACCTCTTGCTCATGCAACAAGGAGGCTTGTGTGCCGCCTTGAAAGAGGAATGCTGCTTTTATGCAGACCACACAGGAGTCGTCAGAGACTCCATGGCAGAGCTCCGAGATAAGCTAGCTCGGAGACAGAAAGACAGGGAAGCCCAACAGAGCTGGTTTGAGTCCTGGTTCAATCAATCACCATGGCTCACCACACTAATTTCCGCCTTGGTAGGTCCATTGGCAATGCTGCTTTTAGTTTTTACCTTTGGACCATGCCTGCTGAACAAACTAGTCTCTTTTATCCAGACCCGTCTGGAACGGGCCAACATTCTGTTTTTAGAACATCAACAAATGCTGTAATCCAAACTGTAAACACTGTCAATCACAAGATTTTTCTAACTTGCCTTGCGAAATCTACTCAGGTATCCCAAACCCTTTTTCCCTTGTCAAGTTACTACCTCGTACCTCACTTCAATACATGTATCTATGACTACCTCATTCATTTGTGAAAAAGGGGGGGGAAGTGTGGTAGACAGGGACAGGCGGACGGAAGATCTCGCGATGTGACGGAAAGCAAGGGCAGCATGGAACCCTCCCCCCTCCATTCCTGCATGATAACAGATCACCCAAAGTATGCACCCCCTCCGGACCCAGTAGTTTTCCACTCCTTACTAACCCTAGCTATCCCATCGTCCCCCTTCTGACGTAGTGAAGCCCCCTAGACCATTTAACCTCATGAGATAAGGTAATAAACGCCATTTGACCATCCACCACGTTGGTGTCTGTGAGTCCATGGCCCGAGTGGCCCGGGTGAGGCCGGGCTGCCGTGCTGTCGTTCTTGAACCAGGTCGCCTGCCTTCATAGCAAGAGGGCAACACGTAAGGAAGTAGAAGGATAAACCCTCCATGTCAGAAAATGTTATTAATTGACACAGACTGCTGCTCAGCCAAAATCCTGCTAAATTCCTGACCTTCGAGAGGAAGAAGAAACACTGAACAGAGCCACGGATATCATTTGCTATACAAACGGAGAATGTTTATGTACTTTACACATTCTCCCAGAGGTAATGAAGGACACTGACACCCAGGGGGGCAATGAGGGAACTCAAGAAGGGGTATCGACAGACAACAGGGGATGGATGGTGTTGGTGTGCTGGGAAAGATTTGGTTGTAGAGGAGTATACAAGAATATGGTTACGACAAGAAGCAGCAGGAGGAATCCATGGGGGAAGAAAAAGGATGATGGAAAAGAGGAGGAAGAGAAAAATACTGAGGATTGGGATGTTTTTCAGCATCCTTTTAGCCTTAAAAATTGCACGCTGATCCAGATCTTTTGCATCCCTGGTTTCCAGGACAGGAAAAGAAGGAGGTCAGGATTTCAGGGGGTTTCTCTGTGCTGGGCAGCGGCAGGACCGGGCACAGAGGTGCGGGACCGGGAGCACGGGCTGGGGGTCTGTGGGGAGCTGTGGGGCCGGGCCGGGGCTGTGGGGCAGGCAGGGCTCAGCGCCGGGCACTGCCCGACACCAGCACCCCCCGGGCACGGCCGGCAGTGGCCCCCGGCCCCCAGGAGGCTGCGGGACGCCCCGGCCGCCTGCCCGGCCACGTGGAGCTGCCGGCCCGGCCCGCCGGGGGGGCCGCCTTTGGACACTGCGGCAGGACAGGGACCGGCTCTGGGATATGGGGTGTGGAGGGGAGGGGGAACACAAGGAGGAGGAAGGCATAGCTGGGAAAAGTGGATTACTCATGGAAGGTTCAGGATTTTCTTTGAAGGATCTTGTTTGGGTCACTGGAGAAATGAACGATTTTGCAGAAAGCTCAGCAGCTGTCACAGGATGGGCACCCACAGGCACTGAGGGGAGGCTGCAGGAGTGGCAGAATAAGCCCCTGCAGGACTTGGTCACAAAGACACAGCAGGTGAATGCAAGAAGGGAGGAGGAAAAGGCCAAGGTGAAGGCAAAGGCCGTGGCAGAGTTTCTACAGCCCCTGAGGGATGAACCGCACGGCCCTAGGGGGCCCCAGGACCCAGGGGACAGCTTCGGCCACAAGGACCTGGCAGAGGCATTGCCCTCCTCGGCAGGGGAGAGCCCACCCAAACAGCCCCTGCCAAGGAATCAGGGTTCCATCTGCACGCCACGAGGACACTGGAAGCAGAGACAGGAGCACCCTCACGAGCAGCAAGTCCACCCCTTGATGGACATGGATTGTTTGGGGTGTCAGAGCTCCCATTACACCAGGAACCCACCACACTGGAGCCCTTGAGAACATTCACGGTGGCTCTGGATCGAGAGGAGGCCTTTCCTGATAGACACAGGGGCCCTTGGATCCTCTTCCAATCTTAGACCTATGGGGGGAAATTGTCAGCAAGTTCTTTGATCATTCAGGATGTAAGGCGGGAAAATAAGCAGGTGTGTTTTATTCATCCACTCTTAGTAGATGTGGGAGGCAGATTTGAAATGCATGAATTTCTGTTTGCTCCTAATGGTGACTGTAATTTACTGGGTAAAGACTGGATTGCTGATGTGGAAATAGAAATTAATGCTGTAAAAGGTGATACAGAGGCTGATGCTGTTGTATCTCTGTGTCATTGTCTGCCAAGGCCTCTGCTGAAGTGAACCCAGAAGTGTGGGCAGCTCCAGGGAAATAGGGAAAATTAGAGATGGAGCCTCTCCAAATTACTTTCAAGCAACCAGCACAAGTGGTGTCTAAAAGCAATACACTGCTCCATGGCAGGCAAGGAAGGGGTCACAGCCTGGTTTTGAGTCCCTGCTAAAGACAGGGCTTTTGGAGCCTGCGATCTCTCCCTACAACACTCCTGTCCTGCCAGGCAAGAAACTGCATGGATGGACATCAGGAGGAAAGCAGAACTGCCAAGGGTTAAAAAGCAGATGAACTGAGCCTCCTGCCCTGCCTCTCCCAGACAGGGAAAGAGAATTTGAATGGCATGTGGATGTTAAACAGGGCCATGCCAAAGGAATTCTTGTGCTAAAATGTTTAACCCAGGGGTCAGAGAGTGGCCTCATTGTCTGCACAATTGTGCAGCCACCGCTTCAATAGCAACTGAGGCCCAAACCTGAAGGCACAAGGATCTCCTGTTGTTCAAGTCTGGCATCAAGTTCAAGCTTTGAGAACCAAAAGAGCCTCTAAATGGATGAGCAGTGATGGGTTATTACAGTATGAAACTTGTTCAATGGAACAGGAGGATTTAGAATTGAGGACAGGGGAAGGGGAAGGGTTGAACCCAGCGTCCTGTGTGAAGGGCCCTGGACAGGGGGGCTGGGAAGAAACCCATGACTGCATTCAAGTGACAGAGCTGCAGACCTGGGACGGGAGAGATTGAGGAGACATTCCCTGGCCTGAGGGGGAAAATGTGTGAATGGAAGGGTCTGCATGAGCAGGAAAAGGGAAGAATCACAGGACACACTTTTGTTAAGGAATGGGAATGACACCAAGCAGAAGCAGGAGGTGTTTGGGGGAAATTTAATGACTGCAGTTGGCAAAAAGAGGACAACTCAAAAGTGGTAAAACAGACAACAAAGGAAAGAAGAACGCAGCTCATCTACTGGTCCAAATCAGCAAAGGATGGGAATGGGAAACGATTTTGTGGTTCCCAGGCAGAGCATGGGTTAAACGAATAATATTTCTCCTCTTTTGTGCCACAGCAGCTCTGATCTTTTTACCATGCACGACACCTCGATGAGTGCAGCTCATTCAGAAGCTGAGCAAGGGGATGCAGGTGGCAGCCAGGCCTCCTGAGCCAGAAATGGCTACAAAAGGGCACAGAATGAGGTCACTGAGAATAATCCCAAAACCAAAGAAGACCCAGGAAAAAGAGATTGAGTCAACAGTAATTAAAATTTCATAAAGAAAATTACTGAGAAAATCGGAAGAGGAGGGACTGAAAGGAGTAAGATGAAAGTGTCTTTGCAAACAGATGGTGTGAATCTTCCTGGAGATAGGAACAGGGACTTGTGAATAATGAAGCAAAAGGAGAAACCACCAATTTCACCAAATGTCAATAAATGACACAGACTGCTGCTCAGCCAAGGTCCTGCTCAATTCCTGAACTTCGAGAAGAACAAGCACTTAAGAGAGCCATGAATATCGCATGTTATACAAAAGGGGGGTGCATATTAAGGGGGACACGCAGAAGGCGGATCGGGAAGTCTCGACCTTCCAAGTACCTCAGCCAGGGGACAAAGGGAGAGAGAGACGCGCCGCAAAAACTACGATATAAAAGGAGACTGCGTTTTAGAGACGCCATGGGAAACGCCCCGTGGCCTCTCCCTTTGGTCATGAATCACGTTGCTTTTATAGAACTCCTCGCTCTCCTTTCGGGACACAAACCTCTGGCCGTGCGAATTCTCTCGCACACTCCCGGGGACACGGCAGCCACCTCTGTGCCACCGACAGCAAGCGGGACGAGGCAGCGCTGCTCCGGCAGCGACTCCTGCCCAGGCAGCAGCGGCAAGGAGAGCGCGGGCAGCCGCTCCCGCAGCGGCCTCAGCCCAGCGGCAACACGGGCCGGACACGGCACAAGGAAGCCGCCAGAGCCCCCTGCCGCCCCCTGGGCCCGCAGCCAGCCCCGAGCCCCGGCAGAAGCGAGCGCGCCTCCCACCTGCGCTGCCGCCGCCTCCGAGCTCCGCCGATGCCGCCTCCCCGGGCCCCGGCCGCTGCCGCCGCTGCCGGGCCCGCACAGACGCTCCGCCCATGGCGCCTCTGCTGCGCCACCGGAGCCGCCACCGGGGCCGGCCTTGGGCCCGCTCTGCCCAATGCAAGCGCCACAAGCACGAGTGACATCGGCACAATCACACAATGGCAGCCAATGGCCCGCGCTCTGCACACGCCACAGCCCCCCCCCCGCGCTCTCTGTGCCCCCCGGGCTGGCTGAGGCCAAAGCCGGAGATGAGGAACAGCCCTGCAACGGGCCCGGGCCCGAGCCGCGATTCAGCTCCAAATAGAAACAAACTTCTCCAAACCTCCCGCCACGCCTTTCCCAGCCCTGCGTCTTCCGTGCCTCCGGCTCAGTGGGAAGCCCTGCAGCCTCACTTCTCATACCCCGAATTAGGAGCATCAGTGCAGCGCTTGGATTTCCCCCAGAAAGGGAAAACCGCCCCAAACGCCCTGGGCTGAGAGGAAGAGGGCGAGAGATTTCTGGCAGAAAGCTCCAAAAATCGTTTTTTCCCAGCTTGGGAAGAACAAGCCAAACCAAAGTGCGGTGGGACCCCCCAGCAGCGCCTCTCTGCCGTCACAGCTGAAGCCCTCGCTGGTTCCTCCAGGCTGGATGGACAGACTGGGAGCACTGGGAAGGGGCCCCGGCTCGGGGTGCAGCCCCCGGGGCAGCCCCACGGCTCCCACGGCAGCTCCAAGGCTCCGCCAGCCGGGATGGAACGTGGCAGGGGGAGCAGGGCAAGGGACGACCCCGCCGACACCGAGGGAACACCAGGGACACCGGGACCACTTCACAAGCATTTAATGCAAAAGATAAAATCATAAGGAAGACAAAAGCAGCAGCAACAGTGGCACCATAGCACAGGGCCACACAAGGACATGTCCCATTGCACTGGGGTGACGCTGGCCCGATGCCAGGCACCCCCCAAAGCCGCTCTCTCCCTGCCCTCCACAGCCGCACAGGGGAGAGGAAATGTAACCAAGGGTTCACGAGTTAAGGACCAGGAGAGATCCCTCATCAAACAC